>CM064579.1:3069698-3247013 GCA_032716605.1 Paralithodes platypus | reverse complement strand
CACATCCACAGCCATTCCAACAGTACAGAAAACACTGAACTTGCACTTCACGCAATACATTCCCAGTTACGGAGGCGCGATAATAATGAGGCTTAGCTCGCATTGCGTGGATTTCCCCTTGACGAACAAGTAACTGAGTACTGAGTACACAAAATCTCTAGGAGTAACATATGATATTTCTAATGACATTCAAGGAACATTATCACAAACATAAAAAGTAAACTGAAACCCAGACATAACTAACCTCAAAGTCACTTGCCACACAAAATTTGGTACACAACAATGAAACTTGTAAACTACCACCATAGTATACAAACAATACATAAGATCAGTGATAGAATATGCAAGCCCTGCCTGGGCCACTAACCTAGCTGAAAATATATCACAAGACCTTGCAGACCATTCAAAACAAAGCTCTAAAAATCATCACAGGCTGCATAGCTACTACACCTACAGATCACCTACCGTACATCAAGAAACCAAAGTCCTCAAAGTCAAAGACCACCTGGACATGAGAGGCACTCAATTCTTGGCAGCAACCTCCACAAACCAACACCATCCACTACACTACATGGCAGCACACCCACAGACACAAGGAATATGTTATTTTACTTATTTCCACTTAATGTATAATTATTATTAGTCTGTCTTCATATTCTGCGGTTTCTATTTATATTTTGTTTGTTTTGCAAGTTTTAAATTTTAATTGTTGCAATTTTCCTGATTATTTTGAGGCCCCTAGTGATCCTTGGTCTCTGGGTCTGTTCCTGTGTGAATATATATTTTGTTTTTTATGTAGTGTTATGGTGTCCCTGTCTCGAGTCGTCCACTCCCAGTTATCGGGTATGTGGCTGTGTATATACATACATTCATACAATTTTGACATTGCCAAGTGAGGTTAAATTTTATAGCTATCCATTGGTCCTTCCAAACTCATGATCCAAAATTTTCTTTCCAGAATTGCGTGGACCACCGTGGTGAGTGCATCCACTTTGGAGCCGACCTTAGTGAGTCCCAACGCTAGGACCTACCTGAGGGCCGCATGTTACAATCCCTACCCTCAGAGACGGTCCAGTGCCAGCTGGTTCAGATGAGGTCCGCACGGTCCGGTGCAAGCTGGTCCAGATGAGGTCTGCACTACAGTCCTTCCTCGTCCTTATTGTGCCGGAAAACAAGAAGGTGGGTTTGGACCGGTGGCTATGATTATTTAAGAGTGATTTAGCATGTTTTATTATACTTTACATACCATATTATATTAAAATCATGTCAGTACTGATGTTCTATCTACTGTATATGCTCTGGCACGCACTTTTTTATTAGGGGTTCCCAACTCAAGACTAGCCCAAACAGGGAAAAAAACATAACAAAAACAAAACACAAAATCACACACATCTAGGTCATCCAGAAGAAATACCCAGAGACCCAGGCCCATTTGGGGTTCCCAGCATAAGATTTTCCAGGTCACAGATCTCCCGAAGAGGCTCCAATTTCCACAGGCAGACATGCAGCGAAGCTGTACCGCCACAACGCCCGCCCACCATGTATCCAGGCGTACCCTTCATTTCTACTGGCTCCCCGGGCCTGTTGCCTGACGGACTATTATCTAGTTCAACTGGCACCTGACCCCCTCTCCCAAACGACTGCGTTTACACTCATCTATTCACTAGCATTCTCCATTCATTCTTATTTATTCATTAGTTTATTCAAGTACATTGGTGTTTGTATTTGATATTGATGTTGAAGAACGGGGTGTTACTTATTACCACTTTCTCTTGCCTATCTATAGTTATGCCTCTATCTTCCAACGCTTGTCCTACACAGTTTCTCCATCTTAATGGAGGTCTTCCTACCCCTCTACCCAGAGGTGGGCGCGCTCCGGTGGGACCGGTAATGCGGCAGCGCTCCGTGCTCATCCGACATAAGTAATGCGGCAGCGCTCACCGCGCTCCTTTTGTCAGCAGACCCGATACGCTTCCCGCTCTGCGCTCCTGCGCTCCGCGCTCCCAAAAATAGGTATATAAAAAACAAAACAAACAAAACAGCTTCTAGAAGTTATTTAATTATTTACCTTTGTCCTTCACTTTGTCCTTTGTCTTTCACTTCACTAATTTCCAAGAATTCAAAACATTAAAAAAACCTCAAGTCATGGTGTCTTTCTGAAGTTTAACTGTTTAAGTTTCTCACTTTCTCAGTTTCTGTTATTCTATATGTCATATCAATGAATCAAATGTCAATGATATGATATGATTGATATCATTGCAAATGTCAATGATATGATATGATTGATATCATTGTGAGTTTGTGGCATTGTGACTGTCCATTGATATCTATGATATGACATAAAGAATTACAGAAACTGTCCAAACTGAGAAACTTAAACAGTTAAACTTATCAAGCTAACATTCTAACAAGCCTAACAATACAATAACAACAATACAACATGATTACATTGATTAGTATTTACTATTTAGTTGATTACATGATTAAATGAATAATAATTTAATATCATAATATAATTAATAATTTAATTTGATATGATTAATTGATTATATTATGATTATTGGACCCGTCCAAGCTGTCCACAGACACTCAGACAGTCAGACAGGCTCGGGCTATACCACTGCCAGACTTACCCTTAGGCCCCTTCGTAAGCTGTAACTTGCCCGTAAGGTTTACTTTGCGTTAGCAAAAGCCCCCCCCAAAAAAAAATAACAAGTTAAAAACCTTAACACTGTCAGTCTGTCACTATCATAGTATCACTGTATCACAGTTCACTAACACCGTGGGTAACACCGTACGAACGGTACGATGACTGTACACGATAATGACGTTCTTGTACCTGTTGTTGACAGGAAAAATCGCCTCCGGAGCGCCAGAAAGGAGCGCGAATTTCTAGCTGCGCTCCCCGCCTGCACTCAGATTTCAGAATTTTGCCGCTCCTCGCTCCGCGCTCCTCTATATTGGTAATGCGCACCGGATCGCAGAGCGCAGAGCGCTAAATGGCGCGCACCTGCCCACCTCTTCCTCTACCTCCCCATGTATCTGACTCACATATTCTCTTTGTAAGCCTTTCATCTTCCATTCACTCAACATATCCATACCAGCTCAGCACCCTTCTTTCCACTCTGGCTGACAAATGTCCCTGCTGCCCCACTCTCCTACGTATCTCTTCTTTCCTCAATCTGTCTGTATGAGTCACTCCACACATACTCCTCAAGCAGTTCATCTCCATCACATCCAACTTTCTTCTCTCCTTTGCCTTCAGAGACCATATCTCAGCCCCATACATCACTGTTGGTACAACTATTCCTTGATACATCTCACTTTTAACTTACGTTCCAAGATTTCTCACCTTCCACATACTTAAACTCGTATTGCTTTGAAAACTTTTCTTCCTTCGCATACTCTCTGTTTTTCCTCCATTTCTGCATATCATTCCTCCTAGATATTTAAAACACTCCACTTGTTCCGGTATTTCCCCATCCAACCTCACATCTAGATTCACTCTACGAGCATCTCTATTTCACACCATCACTTTACTTTTATTGGCATTCACTCTCAGCTTCCTCCTCCCACAAACCACAACTAACTCCTTGACTACTCGCTGCAGTTTCTTCTCAGAATGCGCCACCAACGCTGTGTCATCAGCAAATAGCAACTGATTCAACTCCCAATCTCTACCATTCTTTCCTACTAAAACTAATCCTCTACCCATAGTTCTCATTTTCACCTCCCTCACAACACCATCCATATATATCCTACATTAAACAGCCACGGTGACATTACACAACCTTGTCGCAGACCTACATTTTCCTCAAACCATTCACTCGACTCATTATTTCCTACTCTAACACACACTCGACTCTCTTCATAATAACTTTTAACTGCTCTTAACAAATATCCTCCAATTTCATAAATCTTTATCACCTTTCACATTGCTTCTCGATCCACACGATCATACGCTTTTTTCCAAATACAGTACATAAAAACCCAAAATATCTCATTATACTTCTCTAAATACTTCTCGCATAGCTGTCTTACTGCAAAAATCGGATATACACTACCCTCTTCCCCTCCCAAAACCACACTGCTCTTCTCCTATTGCACCTTCCTTACCCTTTATTATTCTCTCAATCAACACCCTGCCATACAGCTTTCCAACCACTGATAATAAAATAATACCTCTATATCATGAACACTCTGTCGGTCTCCCTTCCCCTTGTACAACGGCACAGTAAATGCACTTCTCCAGTCTAGTGGTACTATTGACACAACAAAGCACACATTGAATAGTTTCACCAGCCAATCTATTATCACATCTCCACACTTCTTAATACACTCCACAGCAATACCATCCATCTATCTATCTATATGAAATGCATAATGATTCTATCTCAGTACTCCCACGCTTTGGCTGGAAAGACAAAAGGATAGATCCGGTTGTTTACACAGGGGCGGATTTATAGATACTTGGCTGCTTGTGCTTTGGCCATAGCATTCCCCTATAAATCAACTCTGGTGACTTCTTTTCCCCCACAATAAAGCAGCTTGTTACATATGCTCCTGCCGGGACCTGTAGGCCAGCCATCATGCCGAGGACCTCTACCTGCCTGACGCCACGGACCAGTACAGCCACCAGCCAGAAGTCCATGAGGGAACCAAGACATAGAAGAAAGTGTTGGCTTGATTGAGGCTGTATTACGGACCTCCCTTCTAACTTGCTAGGCCTCGCTTGTTGAGAACCAAAACACATAATACTATCCTAGGACTCTGTTTGATATTTTGTGTATGATTCCTCTAGGGGTAATTCCGTATGTAATATAATTCAGGACTAGACTACACGTAAACTCAAATCATCAAAGTTACCTGCTGTCCTCTTTTCCTCTAGTGACTCATACCATTACCATTTTCTATATAGACTGAGTGAACTTAACCTGTGTGTGTGCGACCGTGACTACTAAAGACTGTACGCTACTGTACTGTACTTCTATCTACTGTATGTATCTACTGTGGGGCCACCTCCCGAGGCTGCCAACCGCGGATGGCTGCCGACCCTCCACGGCCGAAGACAAAATCAACGACCAGTGGAGGAAAACCGGATGCCGGCCGCGGGGAGCAGTTTCGGGAGCCAAACCGTCACAACCATCCCCTGCCCCCTCCCTGGGGGCACGGGTCCTTGGAGCGGCTTCGGTCGCGCCGGGAATTTCCACACCTCTCACACCACACACACACATCACACAGTTTTTCCTACACCGTGAAATGACTCTCCGGCTGTCATTTCTCGAAGACTTCTTCTAGCCGGAGACATTGAGAGCAACCCAGGACCCACGTTCACATACATATGTCCAACTTGCTCAAAACCCATCACTTCGAGTCGCCATACTAAGGGTTCAGTTCTCTGCAATTCATGCGGGAACTGGACCCACTTCACCTGCACAACACTTGCCTCCAAGAAACACTACACAAACACCTGGACCTGTTCCTCATGCCCCTCCCTCTCCCAGTCAAATCTCTCACCTAAAACCCGTCCACCTCTCCTCCCCAACCCACCTAACCTTCCCATATCATCCACTCCCCCCCCTAAAACCCGTCCACCTCTCCTCCCTAACCCCCCTAACCTTCCCATACCATCCACATCCTCAACTCAACACACCACACCCCATCCTAATCCATTCCAACCCCCATCTCCTGCTCCCCAATCCCCACCCCCACCTCACCCATCCCAACCCCCAGCCCCTCCCTCACCCCCACCCCCCCATCAACCCCACCCCCACCCCATCCTCGTGCAGCAGCACCCAACATACATCGTGCACATAACATTAACATTCTTCAACTGAACATAGATGGCATCAACACAAAGAAACACAAACTCTCACACTTCATCAAACAACACAACATACACATTGCCATCTTACAAGAAACAAAACTCCGCACAACACAAAAAACACCCACATTTCATAATTTCACCACCATCAGACAAGACCGGGCTGTCGGCGGGGGCGGTGGACTCATCACCCTGGTACACAAAGAAATATCATACATAGTAACCAGTGTACAAACCAAATCACTCCTCCCCCCAAATGATAACACAACAGAAATACAGTCAATTAAAATACGCACTGGCAACAACTCCAACATAACCATCATAAACACATACATCCCTCCCCAAACATCCCCTACAGTACCAAATGAATACAGACCACACTTAAAACACATCACAAACACCCCACACACCCCACACATCATCCTGAGTGGTGACTTCAACGCCAAGACGTCGGCCTGGTTTGTCTGACAACCCCGACACAGACAGAGGGCTGGTACTACAAAACCAAACCGATAACCTCATCATCCTTAACGACATCCATCAACATACCCATATTCCTCACCAAGCCCTCTATAACCCATCATCTCCAGACATCACCTTTTGCTCCCCATAACTCGCCCCCACAACATCCTGGAGGGTGGTCAGAACCTTAGGCTCTGACCACCTCCCGATCATTATCACCACCAAAACCAGACTCACCCCAGCTAGCCACAAACACACATACACCAATTATAAAAGAGCTAACTGGGAAGCATTCACAAATGAGACAGAACAACACTTCACAACTCTAAACAGTACACCCATCACTAACATCAACAATGCTGTACACATACTCAATAAAACTATCCAAAACACTGACAAGAAACACATTCCAAGAGGTAACAGAAAAAGACACAACCCCAACTTCACATCAGAAATTCAAAACCTCATCAGACAACGCGACATACTGAAACACTCCCCAGCACCCCACACACAAGACATCACACAACAAATTCAAGCACTCAACACCCAAACTAACAACAAAATACAAGAGCAACAAAAACTAAATTGGAATAACTTCCTACAAACACTTGATCAGAAAACAAACCCCAAAAAACTATACAAAACACTAAACAGCATCACACTTTCCAACAGCAACACAACACAATCACATGCTGCAATCACAACAACAGACTCTACTCCTTCATGTAAACAACAAGCAAGCACTCTCATCAATCACTTTTCACATGTCAGCCACCTAAAACCTCACAAAGACGACCGACGTGTCATCCGACGTAAGAGACAATTCCCCACAGACCCTGACTATACACCCTTCACCAATCACCAGACAAAGCATATCATCAACAATCTCAAGCACTCACCCGCCTGTGACCTAGACAACATAAGCAACATACACCTCAGACACCTGGGACCACAAGGCATACAAGCACTCACTAACATATCAAACTACAGCTATTCACACAACACAATACCAGACATTTGGAAGCATGGTATCATCATCACATTCCCCAAACCCAACAAAGACCCCACGCTACCCTCCTCGCACCGCCCCATCACACTCCTTTGCTCCCCCTCCAAAGTCATGGAACGCCTAGTATTACAACTAATTACACCTGACCTACCCCTAGCTCCAACACAACATGGCTTTAGGCCACTGCACTCCACAAACACTTCTCACAGACCTTACACAAAGAGCTTTCGATGGCATCAATTCAGCTAGACCACCACACAGATCACTATTAGCCACACTCGACATTAGTAAAGCCTTCGATGCCATCCCCCGCCACAACCTAACAAACAAAATCTACAACACAAACATGCACAACAACACAAAACAGTGGCTGGCCAACTTCCTAGCAGGCAGATGTGCACACGTATCTTTTGCCGGTCAGTCATCTAAAATCAGAAACTTTCCAAACGGAGTCCCACAAGGATCCGTCCTATCGCCCGCACTCTTCAATCTGTACATGCACGATATAACTACACCCAATACGCCCCAAATAAACTTAGCCTCCTATGCAGATGACATAACACTCACATGCACACACCATGACCCAAAAAGAGCAACAGATCTCCTTCAACCCTATCTCCACACACTACATGGCTGGTGCACTACAAACAGACTTAATCTAGCCCCAGCCAAATCCACCGCAACCCTGCTCACAAGTTGGACAGGAGAACACGAATACATCCCTCAACTCACCATAAACAACACACCCCTAACACATACACACACACCCAAAATCCTAGGAGTAACATATGATACTCATATGACATTCAAACAGCACACCACAAACATTAAAAAGAAACTGACACCCAGACTTAACGCCCTCAGGTCACTTGCTCACACAAAATTTGGACACAACAAAGAAACTACCACCACAGTATATAAACAATACATAAGATCAGTGATGGAATACGCAAGCCCAGCCTGGGCTTCTAACCTAGCTGAAACACATCATAAGACCTTACAGACTATTCAAAACAAAGCCCTGAAGATCATTACAGGCTGCACAGCTACTGCACCCACAGATCACCTACATCAAGAAACCAAAATCCTCAAAGTCAAAGACCATCTGGACATGAGAGGCACTCAATTCTTGGCAGCAGCCTCCACGAACCAAGACCACCCACTAAACTACATGGCAACACACCCACAGACACCAAGAAATATCAAAAGAACACCCAGCACACGGTATCACACACAATTATTGTCCTCTCTCCCTCCCTGCCCACCCCGAACCAACTTCCAGAAGCACATCCATACTCATATCTCTCACCGATCCATCCACTCACTCACAGACAACACGCAGCTGCATGCACGACCTCCCGAAATCCATCCTTCCGAATCCTCCCCTCCTTGCGAGGACAGAGTCCACCTGGCCAGGCTGAGATGCGGACACCATCCAGCTCTCCTGATCTATCAGAAGAGACTGGATGACTCCGTTGTCGACGCCTGCCCGGGATGTAACACAGCACCCCATACCATTAAACACATCATAGAAGACTGCATTTCACACAACCACTTACGCCAACCACACAATCTACACTCAATGAGAGCTCTGTGGGAAAGCCCGATCGTGGCCGTGGCCTTTCTCAGGGACTCGGGGCTGTTCGGCCAGGCAGCTTAGGGAACAACAACAACAACAACAACAACAACAACTGTATGTATAATTGTAACTTTTGCATTCAAAGTTAATCCCATCTGTTTTTCTAAGTATTTTGCTATTTTAGAGGATCTCATTGTTTAGGTAGGCTATACTGTTTTATTGATCTTGTTCTTGTGCGTATTTGTTAAATACGTTAAAAGCCATATTATTCTTTCTCATGTTCAGTAAATAGTTGTTTAAATGTTAATCTGTGTTGTCTGTGTCCTGTTGCATGCCATTATTATGTTCCCTCCACCAACCGACTTTACTTCTAAACTCAATTAATGAAATCAACAAATACATGTGGCAGTCCAGGGATTCGAACCTAGGATGCTCACACCGAAATTCAGTGCATTTATCCATTGCGCTACGAAGACAGTTAAAGAATGGTGGACAAGCCTACAATTTATTATGCAGTTTCGAATCCTGCATATCAATCTAATCATGTACACAATTCCAACTGCGCTATCATAGGCTATGGATGGAAGGAGTAATTAATGGGGCCTTAACCCTAAGGAAGGCCTCTCTATATACTACCCCTGAACCTGAATTATTATGTTCCCTCCACCATCCGACTTTACTTCTAAACTCAATTAATGAAATCAACAAATACATGTGGCAGTCCAGGGATTCGAACCTAGGATGCTCACACCGAAATTCTGTGCATTTATCCATTGCGCTAGCTTTATTCCTGGCCCAGTTAAGGGGGGATGGGCCGGTTTTCTGGACCATTTTCTCCCTCGTGTTTAGCCTCATTAGTTTTCAGATGTTAAGATATTTTCCCCATTAGTTAGTCGATTTTAAGACCTTTCGCCCCATTTCTTCGAAAAAATTTAGACCTTTCGTGTTATTTAGGGTCTATTTTTTCCCTGGCGAACGATAGTGAGCCTGTAATGTTGGAAGAATTGGCCTTCGGCCGGAACATTCTTCTACGAAAAATGTACAAATTAATCTAGAAGGGGGATCTAATGGATGTTTTTTTTTAAATTTGATGGAGGTCTAGGGAAGAAACTAGAAAAATAATGAATATATGTAAAAATCGCCCAAAAAGTTAACCATATATCGATTAAAATTTAAAACTTGCAAACTAAACAAACCAAAATTGGGACAAGGACAATATAAAGTCAAATTAAATGATCAAAATCTCTATGTGGAAACAACGCTTACTAAAATGAAAATTATTAAATAAAAGAACACAATCCACCACATAGGGTGTACATTACTACATGAGCAAGTTAATCTGTTTCCCAAGCAAACTAATCGCACATATAACAACGTACTATCGTCACGTTAAAGGAATTAGTCAAGTTTGGGAAGTCCGGGACGTTCTGGTAAATTTTACTAAACTCTGCATGAATAAAGAAACGACATGTTAAATGTCAAAATATTATTTAAAATCAAATTTGCAACATGACAAGACATTAACAATAGTACAAAATACAAATATTGATAAGATATCTATACTATTACAAAATAATATATAAAATACAGTACAGCACTCACTAACGATAGTGCTATCGGGTAGGTACCTGTAAGCATAGCATGCCTCAAGTGACCCCTATCAATAACTACCCTACAAATAACCTACATTTATCGCACAAATAAACTAAGGAAATCGCAAAAGCAAGCAATTGATACTATCGAAAATGAATACATATAATATAAAGACAAATAATTGCAAAATATGAAGTAACAACAGATTTAAACAAAGAGTACTCTTTTAACAAGAACAATCAATTTAAAAAATCATCAATATTAATATTAATTATGATAGAACATAATAATTGATATTGGTTCAGGAGTAATTTATCGAGAGGCCTTCCCTTGTGGTTAAGGCCCCATTAATTGCTCTTTCCATTCACATATGCATAGCCTACGTGAGTTGCAGTTGGGATGTGTGTACATGCTTAGATTGATATGCAGGATTCGAAGTTGCATAATAAATCGTAGGCAGTGTCCACCATTCTTTAACTGCCTTCGTGGTGTAATGCATAAGGTGTTGATATTCGGTGTGAGCGTCCTGGGTTCGAATCCACGGACTGCCACATGTGTTTGTAATATTTCATTAATCGATTTTAGGAGTAGAGTTGGTTGTTGGATAGAACATAATAATTGATATTGGTTCAGGAGTAATTTATCGAGAGGCCTTCCCTAGTGGTTAAGGCCCCATTAATTGCTCTTTCCATTCACATATGCATAGCCTACGTGAGTTGCAGTTGGGATGTGTGTACATGCTTAGATTGATATGCAGGATTCGAAGTTGCATAATAAATCGTAGGCAGTGTCCACCATTCTTTAACTGCCTTCGTGGTGTAATGCATAAGGTGTTGATATTCGGTGTGAGCGTCCTGGGTTCGAATCCACGGACTGCCACATGTGTTTGTAATATTTCATTAACCTCTGAAGTGCGCATGGGGGTAATTGGAAACGTCCCCCTGTGCTGACGTATTTGAGGTGTTTCCGTCACTAAAATATTCATTGTGCCATTAATAGCATTAATACTTATCCATATGCGCCTATTATGGGTTGATTATAAAGGTATTAACCTGAAACAACAATAAAATGAGTGAAAACAGCGTTTGGATGGTCAAAATCGGAGATATAGAACGCGAGTTGTATAATGTATGGGTGAGGCAATCTGCTTTCCCGCCAATTTCCCCCAAGGCCACTGAGACACAGTCGATCGATACTCTCTCTCTCTCTCTTGCACTCGCTTGCCATCAGTGATGACAACACCCTGCTTGCAACTCGCTAATGTTAGCACGAAAATATACCTCAGAATAAGGGAATAACAGGGAAAATAGGTGATAACTGAAGGAGAGGAGGAAAGTGGGGAAGGAGGGGAGGTAGAGGACTGAGATTTTGCATGGCCCAGGGGCCCAAAAAAAAAAAAAATCGGTCAAAAGTTGATTTTTTTTTTTCACTCACTCATAAGAGTCTCCCCGCAGTGCGCCGGGGGAACTCTTATGAGTCTCCCCGCAGCTCCCGGGTTAATCGATTTTAGGAGTAGAGTTGGTTGTTGGATAGAACATAATTAATAATAGAAAAAGAAAAAGATAAACAATAAATACAGACAAAAAGTAAGCAGAGGTTATACAAGAAACTTCAAGTTAAAAATGCTTGATTAAAATTATTGATGTCAAATTTTAGAATACAGTCACAATAATTGACCCTAAAAAGATTAAATTTATGGAACAATTTACTTGCCTCAAAACCTCTGTCCACTAAGAGTCTGTATAGTAACCTAGCTCTAGCCCAAAAGTCCTCTACTTTAGTGCAGATTTTACAAAATCTTATTAACTGGGAATAAAAACAATTATAAGTTATTTTACTATCGATATTACTACTAGGGAAAGGAAAGTTTATTACGTTAAAATTAAAATCATCAACCTTGTGATATACTTTAAGTATGCACTGTTCATTAACAATCTCTATATTTATATCAAGAAAATTTTCAACTTTATAATTTACGTTATATTGTGTGAGGGGAATAGAATTAGGGTAAATAAGTTTAGCAACTTGATTAAAATTTAACAAATTGCAAACGAGAATATCATCAATATATCTACTATTATTACTTAACAATTTAGCAAGTGCTAATTTTTCTGGGATTTTATTGTTCTTGCTACTGTCAACTAAGTCTTTTATATATTTAAATTCTAAAGCAAGCAAGAATAAGTCTGCAATTAAAGGGCTAGCATTTCCACCCATAGGAATTCCTAATATTTGTTTGAAAATGTAAGGCCCGAATCTAACATAAGTATTGAAAAGGAGGAATTTAAGGGCATCTTTAAGTTTAGTTCTATCAAAATATACAGAACTAGTGGGAGTAGAGCTAAGTGATGCATTATTAAAATATGTATAAACATTTATGAAATAATTACCACTCCTAACGAACCTGTCAAAGTGCAAATCTATAATAAAGCAAAGCTCTGAATATACTAAATATAAAGGCAAATTGACATACCAAAACCTACACCTCTCCTGTGTACACCCTAATAAAAATCAATGGTGTAAAATTAAAATGTAAAACTTGCAAACTAAACAAACCAAAACTGGGACAAGGACAATATAAAGTCAAATTAAAGTTAGGCTCTTCGTTGAGACCGGAGTCACTCGTTCATGCATTTTTACCAAATTTTATGAGAAATTCAGGAGTAAGTTCCTGACTCTTTCAGAAAATCACCAGCTAGTCGTGATTAGTGCCGCCTTTTGTATTAAGCGTTTTTTCCACTTAGCGATTTTGATTATGGTAGTTCCTTTGCGTTTATCTTGTGTCGTCCCAGTTTTGATTTGTTTATTTTGCAAGTTTTACATTATAATAGGGAGATATTACTACTTTCTATATGTCATTCAATTTTATTTTAGTAAGCGTTGTTTCCACATAGAAATTTTGATCAGTTATTTTGCCTTTATATTGTCTTTGTCTCAGTTTTGGTTTGTTTAGTTTGCAAGTTTTGCATTTTAATTTTAATGTATTAATTTATTTATTTATGTGATACGAGAAAGCCACCTGGGAGCCGTGGGATGTGCTCACGACATAAGGAAATGGGCAGTGTCCCTCAGATTCTTAAACAAATATTCAGTCACTGACATAGAACAGACGCAGTTATGGGCGTCCAATCACACCTTCCTAACACGTTACCTGTCTGTCACCCTTGATAAACCACGTATGGCTTGTGTCGCCTTGAGACAACGGGTCTGATGGTCTGGTGCTTTTTATGATTACAGTATTTGTTAACTTTAAAAAGGAGGGGGAAGGGGGGGCATATGATAGCTGAGACCCTCACCCCCGCCGGAACGTGGTAAGTGCTTACAAAAGCACTGATATGTCTATCTATCCATCTATTGCCTGATGCCGTGATCCCCAAAGGGGTGGCCACGAATGAACCACCCCCATGCATCTCTGTCCCCAGTCAGTCGATGCCCCTCCTCCCAACCAGCACCGCCTTCATCCATATATTTCCTCACTCCATCCTTCCACCTCTCCTTCGGTGCACCTCACCCTCTCTTTCCTTCCACCTCGCTATCGTACACCCTCTTAGTCATTCTCTCTCGCTTTCCATACGTTCCATATGGCCGAACCATCTCAAGTTGTTCCTTTTCACACTTTCCAGCACATCTACCTCCACACCACACCTCCTTCTTACTTCCTCATTCGTCTGTCTATCCCTCCATGTAGCTCTGCATGCATTTCTCAAGTAACTCATTTCCACCGCTCTCACTCTTGGTCTGAGTCTCTTCCCGAACGTCCATGCTTCGCTTCCGTAAGTTAGTGTCGGGATTACCACACTGTCATGCAAGGGCTTCTTCACTTCCATACTGACCACCCTATTTCTTGTTACTGCTTTCAACATTCCTACAACCCTCTTCCCCTGTTGCACCCTCTCCCGCACTTCTTCATCCATAGTCCCATCTTTACTCAACACACTGCCCAGATACTTAAAAGAGCTGACGATCTCCATAGCCTGACCGTTCAACTTCACCTCACACTCTCTGACTTCACCCCTTTCGAAGACCATAACCTTGCTCTTCCCCGCATTTACCTTCAAATTCCGTTTTTCGCACACTGTTCCAAACTCATTTACCAGACCCAGCAACTCCCATTCAGTATCGCTCATCAGAACTGTATCATCCGCAAACAGCAGTATAGGCAGCTTCCACTCATTTCCCTCCCTTTTCAGCGATACACCAACATCCTCTGCTCTTCCTAGTATTTCTTTCATGACTCCATCCATATAGGTTTGATTGCTGAAGGGAAGTAGAGAAAACTTAATATTTAGTAGGGCCTCGTAATCATTGACGACATCGCCTATTACTATAGTATATTAGACTCCATTCAACATCCCGCGCCAGCATTTTGAATATCCCGCGCGGAAGTTACCATGGAGTACTCGTCATAAGTGCACGCTTAATTCCCTTATGGGATCGTCATTTTGATCGGGTACCCTACAGAAAAAAAACTCTGTAAAATATAAAAAATACAAAATAACTTAATATCTGTTATCATATGACTTGCCATATGCGTGGATTTCTCATGTTTTGCTTCCCCGACACCAGGCCCTCTAGCGGCCATCTTCGCCCTTCACTGATATACCAAGATAAAACTATAGAAATCAACGAATGGGAAGTGGGATGGCTGGGAGGGACAGTGTCGTCAATGATTACGGGGCCCTACTAAATACAGTATTAGGTTTTCTCTACATCCCTTCGGGAATCAAACCTATAATTTATTAGGGCCCCTTCATCATTGACGACATCGCCTGATTACCAAGACTGGTTCGTGACAATATCCCAACCTCAGGGAAAAAGAATCCGTATAAACAAATTTAAGTTTTATTGTATGCAAACAATATATAAAAAATAAAAAAAGATTTGCAAGCAGTGCGTGACATTAAGTAACTGCTTGCTCATGGTCAGATCTTTACATTAGATCGTATGCATGATATATTGGGACACGCATGTGTTCCCTAGAACTATAACTTCTGCAGAAGTTTTTTGTTCTAATCTTAAAATTATTTGTACAGTAAATATATTTGTACCATCTGAGAATATGTACATAGTTGCAACTATGCTAGATACCTTCTTATAATTAACATAAAAATTAAATAATGGACTGTAGAACCAGTCTTATCACAGCTCGTGATTCATCACAATCCTTTAGCGGCACAGTGGGGTATGGACTATTCCGCACCCCCCCCCCCTTTTTTTTAAAACAAAACTTACATAAAAGAACATTACCTACTGTACCCGTTGTCGTAAAGCTACACAGGTACGCTTTGGTTTATCTAGGGCGACAGACAGGTAGCGTGTAAGGAAAGTATGATTGGAAGCCCATAATTGAGTATTAGCAATGTCCTCTACCGAAAATGTTTGAAGAAACCTGAGAGAGACTGCCCATTTCCTGATATCGTGAGCCCTGCCTATCACGTCGGGATTACTTTCCCTAATAACGTCAACAAGCAAGGAAGCTAACTTACTTCTCGTAACACGCCTACCTGTCTGGTTGACCCATGATGCACCTGGTTGGCGAGGATGCGCACTGCGCATCATAAACTTAGTGAGTGCTTGCACAGGACACAGGACACTTGCACAGGGTCAATGTGGATAGCCCTATAGGTCGTAGTGACCATGCCTGTATAAGTTTTAGTTGCAATATTAAACCAGAGAGGGATGATAGAAGCAATACAAAAATACATGTATGACAGAGTAGATTATGAGCTGCTGAGAAGGTGTCTGGACATTGACTGGGGGGGAATACTTGAACGGTGAAGACGCTGAAGGAATGTGGAGGAAGTTTAGAGTCAAACTGGAGGATGTTATATCCAAATGTGTACCAGTAAGGGAATATAAGGATAAATCAAAATTGAGGAAAAGAACGAACCCAGAATTACCAATGAAAAGAAAGCTGTGGACTTTGATAAGAAGAAAGAAATGATTGTGGGATAGATTAGAAGTGTTAAAAAAGAACAGGGGGTCTAGTATAGAAGCTAAAGTAGTGGATTTGGAATGTAGACAGATAAACAATAAAATAAGGTGGGAGACAAGGAAGGGGGTAAAGGAAAGGGAGAGAGATTGCAAGTAACGTGAAGGATAATCCAAAAATATTCTGGAAGTACATTCAGGAAAAGTTAACAAGAAGAGTAGGGATCCCAGAGCTGGTAAGGGGGTTGGATGATGGGAGTAGAGCGGAGACGGATAAGGAGAAAGCAGAGGTGCTGGGGAAATACTTTGGGGGGGGTACTAACAGTAGAGTCGGATGATGCAGTGCCAAATATTCCCATCAAACAGGCACCTGCACTAGAACTAATAGAGTTTTCCCATGCTAGAATAAGAAGGGCTATAGAAAAAATGAACAGAAGTAAGTCCCTGGGACCGGATGGGATACACCCAAGAATCATTAAGGAAGGAGGTGAGATGTTAGTAGAGCCATTGAAAATTTTATTTGAGGTATCGTTTAATACAGGACAAATCCCGATGGACTGGAGAGAGGCGAACATAACAGCTATATTTTTAGAAGGGAAAGAGAAATGACCCAGGAAATTATAGACCAGTCAGTTTGACAAGTGTTGTGTGTAAACTAATGGAAACGGTAATTAGAGAAGGAATAATGGAGCATATGAAATCAAACCAACTTTTCAGTGGGAGACAGTTCGGATTCTTGCCGGGGAGGTCGACGGTACTACAGCTAATAAAGGTGGTAGATGATTGGATGCAAATTCTAGAGGATGGTGATGTAATAGACGTGGTATATTGTGATTTTATAAAGTCCTTTGATAAGGTCCCACATAAAAGGTTAATAGAGAAAGTTAGAAGCTATAATATAGGGGAGAAATGTGTGAAATGGATAGAAGCCTTCCTGAAAGATCGGAGACAGAGGGTGCTGGTGAATGGAATAGGCTCGGGGTGGAGGGAAATTACAAGTGGGGTTCCTCAGGGATCTGTGTTGGGACCACTACTGTTCGTTATATTTATCAACGACTTACCTGAAGTTATAACTAATGGAAGTGAGGTATACCTGTATGCGGATGACAGTAAGCTGTATAGAAGAGTGAGGAGTAAGGAAGATGTGGGTTTGCTTCAAGGAAATGTGGAGGGCATGAAGGGATGGTCTGAGCATTGGTTAATGCCTTTTCGTCCAAAAAAATGCAAGTACAGTCCCGGACAGATGAAACAGCTACACCTCGTCCACCCGGTATGTGGTGAGGGGCTCTGCGGATTTGGTAACACTGGCAGGAGGTGGGAGGGATGTGGGTGGGTGGGTGATGAGGGGAGGTATGTGGGGGGTTTAGGGGGGAATTGGGAGAGTGAAGAGGCAGCAATCATGGTGTGGCTGGTGGGTGGGGGCAAACAAGTGACAGGGTAGGGGAGAGCAGACTGTTAAATTTGTTAAATGTAGCATACAGTGATATTGTAGGTGTGTGTAATTTAAAATCCTGTGGGAGTAGCTTGTTCTATAGGAAAATTTGCTTGTCACTCTGTTCTCCCCTACCCCGTCACTCGTTTGCCCCCTGTTACGACCGGAACTCGTATAAAACAAGGGCTCTTAATCATTGGACTAGAAAGGCACACAGCCACAACGGTAACACTAGATCCAACCCTCGAACTTATAATGCCGGCGCACAAAAACACCTATACCCTCCATAGTTAAATCTGCGATAGCGGGGTATCCTCTAACTCGGTATAAGTGTACTACTACTACAGGCTGATGATCTCTGATACAGCCTGATCACAACAACATACAATTACGTTAATATTGTATACAAGGAAAAGGATAGAGAGCTTAATTAAATCACTGGAATGATTTAATGCAAACAAGAAGAAGGTATAGTTAAAGTTACTCTAAACAATAATAAACTGTCACTCCTATATTAAAGAAAGTGAATGAAAGTCCTAAAACATCGAACAGGAATCTTCTGAAGAAAGTCTGATGATGCTTAAGATGATCGAATCGGATTTTGAACTGTTATATAAAGCAGGAACAAGATATGACAAGTGTAGGGACATACAGTGTTAATTTTTTTTTTTTTTTTTTTTTTAAAGAGACAATGAACGGAGGAAGGAAAAACACAGATAAAACAAAAAGGTCCATGTGCCTAAAGGCATCCTCCATTCATAAAATGTTTGTAACAACTGGATTTAAACATTTGTTGATTGTAAGTTTGTGGAAAGCAATTCGAGGGAAGTGAATTCCAAAGAGTAGTAGCTCTGGGGATAAATGAATTCTGATAAGCAGAAGTTCTGCATTGTGGAGGAGAAAGTGTAAATTCATGGGCGCTCTCAGCTGCCCTAGTTCTACGGGGAAAGATGTGGAGAGGCGGCACAATTGAAGCAAGTTCCTCGGAACAATTGCTGTGAAAATATCTGTAGAATAATGCAAGGGATGCAACGTTTCTTCGTATGGCTAATGTAGGAAGGTCCTGTGTGATTGCAGGGTTATTGATTAATCTAATAGCTTTATTTTGAATTATGTCCAACTGCCTCAATGCAACCACTCCACTTCCACCCCACAGAGGTGAACAGTAATCCATCTGAGAGCGCACATGACTTTTATATATTACGGCCAACTGCTCGTCAGTGAAGAATTCTCGAACTCTGTACAGGAGTCCCAGTTTTTTAGAGGCATTCTTAGCAATGCTTCTAACATAATGTGTCCAGCTCAAGTTAGTAGTTAATGTTACACCGAGAATGTCAATACTAGGGGAAGTGGGAATATTTACATCATTAAAAAATATATGGGAGTCAGTGAGATTCTGTCGGTTAGAAAATTGAATGTACTTGGTTTTCTGTGCATTAAAGGAAACTAGATTCTCTTGTCCCCATTCATTAATTCTAGAAAGGTCCTGGTTCAGAGAAATTGCAGTGTTTATTTTTGAATTTATAAGATCGGGTTGGGTGAAAGAATTGGCACGGGAATAACGATAAATGCGCAATAGTATTATCTCCAACAACAAAAGAAGTACTTCCTCAGGCAACGTAAAAGCCTGCTCAGGTTGTGCAACTCAACAACAACCAAGGCTTACAATCAACGTGAATAATAATGCTGCATACATAACATAAGAGTTTATAATCCTAATCAGGTGTCTGCTAGGCGAATAAAGTCTAGCTGGGATGTCGTAGGCTAGGAAACAATGGCTGAGCAAGCGGCTCGTAGCCTAGCGAGGTCCTTATCCCGGGAACTGCGGGGAGACTCTTAAGAGTTCCCCGGCAGACTGCGGGAAGACTCTTAAGAGTAAGGGAAAACAAATCCATTTAACATTTTTTTTTTTTTTTGCCCCTGGGCCATGCCAAATATCACTCCTCCACCTCCCCCCCTTCCCCACTATCCTCCCCTCCTTCAGTTATCACCTATTTTCCCTGTTATTCCCTTATTCTGTGGTCTATTTTCGTGCTAACATTAGCGAGTTGGTAGCAGGGCGTTGTCATCACTGTTATCAAGCGTGGGAAAGAGCGAGAGAGAGACTATTGCGTAACAGTGTCTCTCCAGACAAGGGGAGGGGAGGAGGGCAGGGAGGTTGCCTCACCCATACATTATGTAACACCCGGCCTGTATCGACGATTTTGACCATCCAAACACTGTTTCCACTTGTTTTATTGTTGTAATAGGTTCATACCTTTATAATCAACCTATAATAGGCGCATATGGATAAGTATTAATGCTATTTATGGTAAAATAACAATGTTAGAGATGGGAACAGCTCAAATACGTCAGCACAGGAGTGTGGTGTCTCATACCCCCCATGCGCACTTCTTAGGTTTTAAGACTGTATGGCCAAATTACGTTAAATGACGGGGTGCTCTCTTGAGAGATCCAGATCGCTAGTATCTGGTTCTCTCCTGGCGACCCTCTTCAAGTCAAAGCAAAACGAGTTAGCACAGTGTTGGGTGGCAGAGGCAAAAGCCCTCACTCGCAACACAGTGCTAAACTCACAAGGTACACCGTCAGAAAGACAACCTAGGCTTCCTACGTATCCGTTGCGATTGTACAAGTTCAACAAAATCTGGTACACATCGGAAATCACAACATCAAGAGCCTCACCCCAGTCTAGCATTAAATAGCCCAGCAGACAACCAAGAAATCGGTAGGGAGACACCGCGAGTGTGTCGAACCACTACAGACAAAATGCTAACCCCTCCAAAATGTCTAACTAAGCATGAAATATCCGAGAGCTTCAGCATATAATACGATGGCCGATATATGAAATCGTGCAGAACCAAAGGGGAGTTATGATATTAAATAGATTAGAAGCATAAAAGGTAAGAAGTTGAGAGAGAGAGAAAGTGTTCTATAGGTGGAAGTTGAGGACAGATGGCAAGGGAGGTGTGAAGGTTATACTGGTCAGGCAAGCTCTGAGCAAGGAAGGCACAAAGGCAGCAGGGAGTGCGGGGGGACTACCTCCTGCCGCGGCAGGAGGGTGGCAAGCCGGCCAGCCAATCAGAGGGCCCGGCCGTGTCATGACGTCACCGAGACAACGCGTAACACTGCGCGCACAACACTCTGCCTCCTGCACTTACTCACTCACACTCTCTAGCTGTATCATTCAGTCTTATACATTAAACTTATAACTGATGATATAAATTATAATGCATTGTCACAGACGAAAATAAAGACCACTACTATACTGCCTGTGACATGACGATTCACAAGAAAGAAAGTATAACATTCTCTGATAACTGTAGCTCATTTCACTGCCCTGGCGAGCGCTAGTGGCTACCGGGAGGCGATTCTGCCAACGCTGGTAGGCGTCACACCCCGCCCAAGATATGGGATGCTCAACATTAGGCGAGCACCATATCTGACAAGGCAGAATGCCAACAAGACCCGCCACAACCAGCCACTCCGCCAGAATTGAAATGCAAAGCTCAATCATAAACAAAACAACATTTTAGCATAAATAAAATCTTATAACCCCTCCCAAACATAATAGTATAATTTTAGCCTGCTATGCTCCCAGAGCGAGCTTCACAGAGCCCAGCTTCCTAAGTGAAAGACAGGTTCAACTTAGGACTTTAGCTATAACATTGGCAACTTACAATCAACTATCAAAAAGAAAGAGTTTTTATGTGATTTTTATTATTTAATTTTAATGTTGTTTTTGACGGCTGCTCTACAGGGGCAAGCCTATTTTACTCCACTCTCAACACACACTGACTGAATGGGGAGGGTTCTCCTGCAAACAAACCCTCCCGTGACAAACAATCAGCCAAAACATTATCAGTGCCCTTAGCATGCCACACATCCAACTTGTGTTCCGGCAGCACAACAACACCTGACACTGATAAACTGCCCAGTTCATCACAAGACTGGCACTTCTCTTCGCTCTTTCCGGCAACGGGGCCTGCCAATAACCTTTCACTAGTTCTACCTTCGTGATTAGCGATGCAGCCCCGATGCGGTCTATGGTATCGTCAACTCTAGGTAATGGATAGGCGACTGTCAGGGATAATACTTCCACACTCTTGCAATCACCATACACACAGATCTTGCCACTCAACTCCGGTTGCAAACTCACTGGCAACAACCACTCACGATATCCCTTATTCCTCAGACCCTTGGGCAATGGATGTCTGTCAGGGATAATGCTTCCACACTCTTGCAATCACCATACACGGATCTTGCCACTCAACTCCGGTTGCAAACTCACTGGCAACGACCACTCACGATATCCTTTATCCCTCAGACCCTTTTTCCACATGTCGTCTAGCTCTGTTTTCACGACAGGCTGTTGAGCATGATTTATACGGTAGGGAATTAAACTGAGCCTTGCACTGTCTCCAGCCTCCATGTCGGATTCTAGCCCGTACATCAGGCCTGGAGAAGCAACAAACATGCGGATGCACTGCCACAGCCTAGTAAACAACTTATCTCGCAGAACAACATGCCTAGTGCCCTCCCACAACCCAGCCGAGACCGCAGCTTCTAACCTGTAGTCTCCCTCCTTCTCCACCTTCGTCCCTAGAACAGCCAGGTCATGAGAGGGACAATCAGTACCACCTATGCAGTCACTCCCATAGTTCATTATTGCTAAGGCTTCCCCGCCGATACCGTACATGCGCACCCCCGCATTCCTTATGACTACATCTGCCTGCGCAGCATCACCGCTTTTAGCGACATGGCCAGATACAGTCGGTCTATGGTAGGGCTGTTGCATTCGACTAGAGCAGCATTGGGAGGCTATGCGACGACCGGGCACATCCACTCCACAGCCAACCTCCCCAATCTGCTCAATGTCCTCCTTCTGACCACCACCCTTGGCAGCCATGGGTCGACCCTGACCTAACAACCATGTCCAAGCCTCGTCGCCCACCCTGAACCACCGAAACAACGAGGCTATCGGTCTATTGACATTCAAGTGACCTGCCCGCGGAACATCTTGCACCGCCTGAGTTGTGAGGCTCGGGTGCTCGGCACGACCAGTGGGATATGAACCGAGCTGGTGCTGGAGCGCTGCACACTGCTGCTCAGGCAGGTGCTCTAGCGCTTCCACAGCCACCAGACTCGTGTCCCCCGCCCACTGCTCCGCCGAGACATGACAATCCCAACTCTCCTCCACCTGTGCCCTACTGCCCCCCCTCTCCTTCTCCACCTTGGCCGCTGCAGACCAACGCAGGGACAGTAGGCTGCTCAGGTGGTTGCCTCACAAACTCCTCCAACAGGTTCACATGACATGTTTCCCCGTCCTCGTGTTCGATAGCCCCGTTCCCACAACTCTCCTCCAACTGGGAACTACTAAGTCGCGGAGTGCCATCACACCCAACCATGTCACTAGGGGTGACAGGTTCTGGGGCCACTCCGGAGCTCACCTCTGGGTCAAGTACTAAGCCGCTAAGGAGAGCCGCTGGAGCAAAACTCACAAAACTCCCAACTTTAGCTTGCTCCTTCCGACCGTTCCTCCGCTGGTCTAGAGACTGAGGAATAGTGTTACGGCTGGATCGGCAATACATATTCGGGATTCTTGATCGTAGGACAGAAATGGCTTAAGTGACAACGACACGCTCGATTCCAGTCCCAAATACTATATGCTCCAGACAACAAAAGCACCAACGCCCTACAGAGTTATCGTCTACGGTAACGAGGTACCTTAACTCGGCGAAAGTGTACAACAGGGGTAGGCTATGAGGCTAAACTCCCTCAGACATTTATAGGTTACGTTATTACTAAAGAAATGCAATACTCAAGAAACTACGTTAATATTAAGCCTCTAATAATGTAGAATAGAAGCAGGCTAAAGGTATGACAGTGAAATGCTAAATGACAAATGTACACGCCTACTTGAAAGCGCGTGCACTACACTAACTGTCCCCTACTAACATGCACTAGCATGTAGCATACAAGATGTTCATGATCCAGTAGATACCTAATAATACACATGGGAGGAACATAAACAGTAGTCACTTATTATAATAATGAATCTATACTTGGAATAACTAAAAGGTTGCAGGCAACAGTACTGCGCCGGTAGCCTACTACCGCATAGGCTACTTCGCTTCTCTCACTCTGTCTCCCCTCCGAGTCCGTATGCGCCCTACGCAACAGAACTCCGGACACAGCAGCAAAACGACAGTGCAGTTAATTGATACATGAAAGTATTAATAGTGTTGTCTTGTGTGTGAGTAATGTGTATTGTAAAGTGTTATAGATATATACTTAAAGAGAGCTGCAATGCATAGTAAAATAAAGATATATCCCACTCATCATCCCCATGTGTTCTAGCTAGCAGGCCAAGTCACAGGAACAACGAGTCCCAGCACCGAAAGCGAGAACCCAGGAGAAGACTGTAGAGAACACAAGGACAGATAAATTACGTTACTCTACTATACCGGCACTACGAGCGAGCTGTAGTCTCGGGTGCTACACTCGCTCCTGGCTCGGTATGCAAATCAAGGCTAAGTCCTCGTCCCTCTACAGACAACTCCTGGGCATGGTCGGGCTCTTACACATGGCACCAGTCTAGTCACAAATGGGATGATGAGCAGGGCATATAACTCGTGAACATGTAGAACGTTCACCAACTATCCTCATCAAGAAGATCGCTGTTCACATTAACCCCTTAAATCTAATACATGTAAATATATGCTTGTCCTAAGAGTAATACGAGAGGTGAGTGCTGAAACTCCTTTAGGACCTCAAGGGAAGGTTATGCATTTAAATAGAGAGAAGAATGAAATGAGAGTAATGTCGTCAGAGAGAAAGAGTGCAACCGTGAGAAGTGGGGAGAGAGAGCAAGGGATGTTAGAATCTCAAAGGTTCTAGGCAACCTAGTCCAGGAACACACAGCCAACCTCCAGGCAGTGTGCTGTACGACAACATGGGCCCAGCCCAGGCAGGCAACAATGGACTACCAACCCTATCGCGCCTAGCTATAAGGGCAAGGCTGCCAACCAGTCCATACGTCTGGCAACCACCCGGCCGGCAGCGCGGCGTGTTACTACCCTCTTGCTCTGAAGCCCAACTCACTCTCTCTCTCTGAATTCCCATTATCCTATCTATCAACTTCTCTATTGATACTACATATTAAATGGAAGGTCTCGACATGGCTTAAAACAAAACCCACCACTGGTTAGCACATGACGAGACCTTTGCAGAGATACAAAGAACATAGTTATAAGTTGTCACACTCAATATACATAGCGGCTGACGGTAGCCAGATCACGGGCGGTACAGTGGAGTACCAAGGAGTACAATCAGGTTGCGTTGCCCAGCACTGGGGTGCGTCACAGCCCCCCCAAGATTTTAGATAATCGACCTTAGAAGCATTATCAAAATCTGACAGGCAACCAACCGACCTGCTACCCTTAGCTGCCACTAATTGCAAAAGGTGCACAACAACTGAAGTGTGAATTATACATAAAACACAATATTGCATGCATCATGCTACAACAATAAAGAGTTACAAAACTAAAAAAAAGAAAGAGTTTTCTCGTTTATTTTATTGTTTTATAATCTTTTTGGACGGCGTTATAATAGCCTAATTTTACTCCTGCTCAACCCACACACCGTGCACGACTATCTTGGATCATCAACCCTTGATAGACAATCTGCTATCACGTTCTCACTCCCGGCAATATGCTGAATGTTGAGATTATACTCTTGGAGCATTAGGGACCACCTGGTCAACCGCATATTCCGATTGTGAAACTGATTTAGGAATTTCAAGGGATGATGGTCCGTATAAATTGTCACTACCGGGCCGTAGGCTGGAACATAAACTTCGAAATGTTTGAGCGACAAAACGATAGCCAGAAGCTCCTTCTCTATAGTCGAGTAATTCCTTTGTGCCGAATTAAACTTGCGAGAAAAGAAGCTCACTGGGTGTTCCAAGCCCTCGGAATCAGTCTGCAGTAACACTGCCCCGGCACCCACACCGCTGGCATCAGTCGCCAGCTGAAAACTCCTGGAGAAGTCTGGGGCCCTCAAAATCGGATGTGTACACAGCAGGTGCTTGACTAGGTCGAAAGCCCTCTGACACTCCGCAGCCCAACAGAACTTCACTGACTTCGACAGTAGATCAGTTAACGGTGCTAAGACAGTAGAGTATCCCCGGATGAAGCGCCTATAATAGCCTATCATACCTAGGAACCGCATGACCTGGCGCTTAGTGGTGGGCCTGGGAAACATATTGATAGCCTGTATCTTGCTCAGGGGGGGGCACACCCGGCCTAACCCGACCACAAAGCCAAGATACTGCACAGTAGCCTTTACAAACTCGCACTTCCTCAGGTTCACCACCAGCCCAGCATCGTGCAACTTCCTAAACAGGGTCTCTAAGTGCCTTAGGTGATTTTCAAAATCGTCATCATATACTATCACGTCATCAAGGTAGACCGTGCAGTTAGGGATTTCGTCACAAATATCGTTCATCAGGTTTTGAAACGTGGCAGGTGCGTTCTTAAGCCCATAAGGCATTACGTTACATTGGTAGGTCTTGCCATCTACCACAAAACCACAAACTTGCTTAGCTCGGTCCGACAGGGGTACTTGCCAGTAGCCTTTTACAAGATCAATTTTAGTAAGGTACTTTGCATTCCCTATCTTGTCCACGCTGTCGTCAACTCGAGGCAAAGGGTAAGGGTTGGTAGTGGTCAAGCCATTTAGCCTACGAAAATCTATGCAGAACCGCACCTTGCCGTCAGGTTTTGGCTGCAACGTGACGGGTGATGTCCACTTCACATAACCTTCAGTGATCATCCCTCTCTCAACCATGTACTTTAACTCCTCCCGTAAAGCTGGCAACTTTACCGGGGGCACACGGTAGGGCACTGACTTGAAGGGCACATTATCACCGACGTCCACGTCGTGCGTTACCTGAGTAGTGAGACCTGGGTGTTCGGCGAAAACAGAGGGGTATGACCTGAACAGGCCTAGGACAGCAGCACCCTGGTGCTCAGGCAGGTGACTTACAACTTGCCTAGCCTCTTGTTCAGTATTCCCCGCCCACTGTTCCGCGGAAATGACACAGTCCCAGCTATCCTCCTCAGCAGCATGACTGTCCCCACCTCGCCGTGCTACCGCCAGACGCTGCAGACGCTCTGTCAACGCTCTCACGATATCGATCATAATTTGAGTATTAACTACTCATCCTCTTCATTCTTGTGCATGAAAGGTGGTTAAGAGCACGTTTAACCATCCTGTAGCTTAGTAAGTAACACTGCACGATATTTCGCTGTGTATTGACTGATAAACTTTGTGTTTATCACAAGACTCCTGTTCGGACAGGGCGCCACTAGCGCCATCTATTGTTTTGTTTTGCTTTGTAAACAAACGCTCTCTTATTACTATTTTATATAAAATCGTAGCCCCTAATTTTACCCATTACCTACTGTAGTAAGTATCTATTTAACTGCCTTGTATGTAAGTAAAGCTTTGCATATTCATTTGCTAATAAACAATATTGTTTACTAACTAACCGCCTACAGGGACTAACGCCGACACCATTTTGTAAACAAACCTTTTTGGGGGATTATACATATTAAATTCCAGCAAATTTTGTACCAAATTTAAGTGCATTCATTTATTTTTTCCCCCTAGATATATTCTTGACTTTTTCTCCTCAGACTGATTTTACTTTAAGCTAAGGGTGGTATTTGTACAAACTAACCTAGCCTAACCCAACCTGCCAAGCTTTTAACCTAACCCAAACCTAGCCTAGCCTATAGCCAGCCAATCTGTTTTATTATTAACTCTTGTAGATATTGTATTTAGTATCCTACTGTAGCTATATATCTGTAATTTTAGTTGTTGCTTGCACGATCTTGTAATAACCTTTGACTGATACACTTTGTTATCTAAAAAGAGTAGGCTACTGCTTTACTAGGCTACAGTGACACCAGGGTCATCTGTTGACACAGTATATTAACCCCTTGTGTGCAGTCACACTTTATTTTTATATAATCTCTATTTGGTGAATTGTATATTTAGTTACATATTCTGTTATACATATATTTGTTTAAGGTTAGGTTATCACACCTGGTAGCCTATTTCTGCGAATTTCAATTTTATTATATTCGGTTAGGCTATTCAACGCTGGTAGCCTATTATTGCGTATTTCAATTTAAAAAAAAAAACTTTTGGTTAGGCTATCGCCCCTGGAAGCCTAATTCTGCGTATCTCAACATTTTTGTTTTCGGTTAGGCTATCACCCCTGATAACCTATTTCTGCGTATTTCAGCGTATTTGTTTTCGGTTGAAGTGATTGAAGTGTTTTTAAAGTGAGTGAAGTGTTGTAAAGTGAGTGAATTGTTTTTTAAGTGAGTGAAGTGATCTGAAGAAAGTGACTGTCACCATGCCTCGCGCTTGTGCGAACTGCGCCGGTAGGTTTGGTGAGTCCATGTTTGCTACTATCGATCTTCAAGTCTGCCGGCTCTGCCACCAACGAGATAATTTTACAGTGAAATTAGATGAAGCCTACAACAAGATCAACGTCCTCACCATGAAGCTGGAATCACTGCAAGAGTTTGTAACACTCAATGTTGGAGTGCCACAAACTTCAATTGTTACCGCAACTCCAGCAGCCACCAACGCCCCAACGTCAACTGCCAACAATTCAACGCCTACAGTAGCCATTTCAGCTGATGTTTCCGATACTCAAGATACAAATAGCGACTCTCTTCCCCCTCAAGACAACTTCCGTGTCGTGAGGAACAACGTTTGCCCCAAGACCAGGAAACACATACCGATTACCGAGTGTCAAAACCGTTTCCAGATACTCGCAGACTCAGATGACGAAGAGGAAATAGAAGAAGTCCGGCTCGTGGGAGACTCGATGATACGTGGTCAGCTCACAGAGTTTTGCGCCAGGGCACCTAAGACCAGGAAGCGTTTTTGTATCCCTGGTGGTGGTGTGGATGACGTAGTTGCAGCAGTTGACGAAGTATCAAAGCTGGCCCCAGCTAATACAATGTACGTCATCCACGTTGGATCCAACGATGTACAGCGAACCCGGTCGGAAGATTTGCTTTTAAAGTACCAGCAGCTGATCAAGTCGTTTAAGGAGAAGTCATCAAGGATCATCGTCTCAGGAATCGTCCCCCGGCTCGGTGTAGAGAGCCGATTTTACAACATAGCCACCAGCACAAATCGTTGTCTAGCAAACCTCTGCAGGAAGGAGAACGTGGGATTCGTCGACACCTGGGACAATTTCTACTATGATGACTATTTGTTTTCGGACGATGGAGTTCATCTGAACCAGGTGGGAGCAGCGCGTTTTGGGCGTCTTCTCAACGATGCGGTGAAGGATTTTCGGAGAAGAAATCGACTCAGCACAGGACAACCAGGAAGGAGGACCGAAGACAGCGAGGACGGCAATCTACAAAGGAATTAAATACTAATCCGTCAAGAACCGCGAATTTGGATAAAGCTCCACCAACACGACCCAAATTCAAAACCGTCAGGGATAACGACCGAGGACCGAGGACAGCCATGAATGTAAATGTAGATCCGACCAGAACCAATAATTTGAATAAAGACTGTTCCTTGAATCCCAAATCCAAAACTTTGAATGTTTTCTATGCAAACGCTCGTAGCATACGCAATAAATTTTCAGATTTAGAGGAACTAGTGTTTACAGAAAATTATGATGTGATTGGCATAACAGAATCTTGGCTCAATACACAAGATAGAGACTTTTTAGCAGAGTATTCACTTCCCGGTTATGTAATGTTTGAGAACAGCCGAATAAATAAAAATGGAGGTGGCGTTTTATTTTATATCAAAGAAAGTCTTAACCCGACCCTCGTGTCAAAACCTCAAATTGTGAACGTCGACACATCTTTTGTGCTAATAAAGAATAATAAAGGTACAAAAATAATACTTGCGTTAATATACAGACCTCCAGCTCAATCAGTGCAAACTGACCGAGAAATTTACGAACAAATTGCAGATGTAAGTATCTCACAAGATACCGTAATTTTTGGCGACTTTAATTTACCTGTGACCAAGTGGGGCGATACTCTTACTTCACACTCCGGACATGACTTGTATACGAACTTGCAAGAGAGTTCGCTTTATCAATTTGTTCGAATGCCGACCCGTGGTAATAACGTTCTTGACATTGTACTTGCAACAAAAGAAGAATTGATAGAGAATTTGAATGTTGGTGATGAATTCAGTAACAGCGACCATCGTACGATAACTTTCACTTTAAAGTTTACTAGTAACGAACCAAATAGTAGCATCGAAAAAGTTCCTAATTTCAAGAAAGCAAACTTCCATAAACTTAGAGCTATGTTTAAAGAAACTGACTGGAGCTTTTTAATTAACAATAACGACATAAATACATCTTGGAAGTTATTCGAAACCACTTACCTAAAAGCAGTGCAAGACTGCATACCATCGAAAATACGGCGTCCAGGCCAAAATAATAAGCCCAAATGGTGGAATAAAGATATTTCAAACTGCCTGCTTGCTAAAAAATTTGCTAATGATAGATTAAAATCCTCACAAAATGACGAAGAACGGGTGAAATTTGTAGAGCTACGACGCAAAGCCAAAAAGTTAATTAAGCAAAGTAAAAAGACCTTAGAGTTACATATTGCGAATCAAAGTAAAACAAACCCGAAAGAATTCTATAGTTATATCAGAAAGAAAAAAGTAGTTACTTCAACTGTTGGACCGTTAGTCGATGAAAAAGGAGAATACACCAAAGACGAAGTACAAATGAGTAATGCCCTCAATACCTTCTTTGCATCAGTTTTTACAACAGAAGACCTCAGTGATATCCCTACACCATCGCCGATTCAGATTGATAATTCAGATGTTCTAAGCAATATCACCGTTACAGAGAGAGAAGTATTGAATTGTTTAGATAAACTCAAGGTAAATAAAACGCCAGGACCTGATACAATCTCGCCTAGAGTTCTAAAGGAAGCTAAGAATGAGCTCTCCAAACCACTGACATTACTATTCAATAAATCCTTGCAGTCTGGAACTATGCCTGATCAGTGGAAGCTAGCCAACGTAACACCGATATTCAAAAAAGGCAGCAAATCCCTACCCAGTAACTATCGTCCAATTAGCTTAACCTCAGTTGTATGTAAAATGCTAGAAACGGTCATACGAGACAGACTCGTAAATCACTTAGAGGAAAATAACATACTTAAAGATACTCAACACGGCTTTCGTAAAAAACGTTCCTGTTTAACAAACCTCTTAGACTTCTTCCACGATATCCTCAACCTCTACGATGAGAGTAAAGCTGTAGATATTATATACCTTGATTTTCAAAAGGCCTTTGACAAAGTTCCCCACAAACGTTTACTGCTAAAACTAAAAGCGCATGGAATACAAGACGGTGTGTTGAAATGGATAGAAAATTGGCTCAGCAACAGAAAGCAAAGGGTAGTCATAAACGGTAAGGCATCTAAATGGACCAATGTAAGTAGCGGGGTACCCCAGGGATCGGTACTAGGACCAATTCTCTTTCTAATTTACATCAACGACATAGATGAGGGTCTCACCTGCACAATCTCAAAATTTGCTGACGATACAAAAATTGCAAATAGCGTACTCTCAAAAGAACAAGTTGACGATATGCAACACAATCTAGATAAATTGTCATGTTGGGCCCAAATTTGGCAAATGAGTTTCAATGCGGATAAATGTAAAGTACTACATGTCGGATACCTAAATGAGAAAGCAAACTATTCGATGAATGGCACTCAGCTTAAGAATGTAAACAGAGAAACTGATCTGGGAGTAACAATATCGAGTAACCTAAAACCGAGTCAACAATGTTCAGAAGTTGTTAAGAAGGCAAACAAAATAATTGGCTTTATAGGCAGGTCATTTGAGCATAAATCCAAAGAAGTTATCCTAACCCTTTACAATTCCTTAGTCCGCCCTCTTCTGGAATACTGCGTTCAATCCTGGTGCCCTTATTACCAAAAAGATATAAACAAGCTAGAACGAGTTCAACGTAGAGTTACCAAAATGATACCTAGCCTAAAGAACAAACCATATGAAGAGCGTCTTAGAGAATTAAATCTATTTCCTTTAACCCAGCGCAGATTAAGAGGCGACTTAATTCAAGTGTTCAAAATCATCAAAGGCATCGACAATATGAACTGTAGTAAGTACTTCACTATCGACCAATCTAATTACACGCGGGGAAACGGTTGCAAAATTATTGGTAAATCTTTTAACTCGCACGAATCTAAGAATTTCTTCTTCAATCGAGTTGTCAACTTGTGGAATGGGCTTCCCCGAGACGTTATAGACTGCAGCACCGTTGATTCATTTAAATTCCGCCTAGACAAATATCTCGCATCAAACCCGCGACTGACTGCGTTTGTAAATGAATAACTTTATCCTCCCCTCAGTTACTAACCCATATGTCCCCTACTAACTTCCTAGTCCTGCCACGTTAGTGGCAGGGCAGTAGTTCCCTTTCCAATGTTCCCTTACCCACTCTAAACCACTGTTTGGTCACTTGATCCTCAGTGTTTTGGAGGACAAGCAACCTAGAAGGGTCACTAGACCTGTTGTTGCTTGATTTCCTTTGTACTCCTTTGTACTCCTTTGTACCTCCTTCTCCACCCTGGCCGCTGCAGGCCAGCACAGGGACAGTGAGAGGCTCTGAGGGGCGTCTCACATACTCTTTCATGAGGTTAACATGACATAACTGATGTTTTTTCCTACGGTCAGGTGTTGCAACGAGATAATCAAGGTCGGACAGTTTCTTAGCCACCACATACGGCCCAATGAACTTGGCAGAAAGGGGGTGTCCAGGCAAAGGTAAAAGCAACATTACCTCCTGACCCACCGAAAACTCCCGAAGCTTCACCTTGGCGTCATACTGGTGCTTCATGACCGCCTGTGCATTAACCAAGTTATTACCTGCCGCTGCCATGCAACCTATAAGTCTCTCCCGGCTCGCATCCCCATCTTCCTCCAACTCTATGGCACCATTGCTATAACGAGCTAGGCTAGCGTCTTGCAGCTGCTGCTCACTAATGTCCCCGGGCGTCAATGCATCAAGATGGTTTTGTAATAAGACATTACCCCGGCTAGTAGGCTCTACTGCCTTAGTGGCTCTCGCTACAGCTCTTGCCTCACGCGAAGTCTTACCCAACTCTGCCTTGTTACACACCATCTCTGGGCCAGAGTCAACTCCCGTGTTTATTATAGGTCCAAGTACCGAATCACCGAGAAGGGCAGCAGAATCAATGTCCCTTTTCCTGCCCTTAGCAACCTTCTCCTGATCCTTCCTCCACTGTCCCCGAGGTTGAGTGCTAGGCTGTGCAGGAGCCGCAGAGCGAGATCGGGTTACCACACAGGCCATCTCATCCTGTTGGCACCTCCCAACCCATTCCCGATTCTCACCATCCACGTCGGCCGCCCTCTCGGCAACGACTAAGGGTGGAGTCCCGGAAGTGGGCACCGCAAAGTCGTTGCCGAGAAGAAGGTCGACGCCCTCAACTGGCAAACACTCAACGATCCCTACATCCAGCTCCCTGCACACCTCTCCCACTCTCAACTCCAACCTCACAAGTGGGTATGACCTCGTAGCATTTATACCCTGCACCACAACAACTCTGTCCGCATTTATCGGTTTCCCTGTGAAGTTCCTCAACAAAGTTTGCGAAGCCCCCATATCCCTCAACAAGTCAACCCTCCGTAGTTCACTCCCCCAGCTCACAAACCCGTGTCCCCGATGGCTACAGAAAGTGTCCCGGACAGGTGTCGAGCCTTCCGTACGCTTCTTTACCGCGTGTGCCTCAGCTGCTGACAACCTACCCCGGGCAGTTGCTGCAGCCTTCAGAGACACACCGATACTGTGAACCAATGACACCGGCTTAGCGGGAGTGTTACTAGGGCACTCACGTGAATAATGGCCTAGCTTCTGACATTTGTAACATTTCACATCCCCAATGGGCTTCTTCCCTTGTGCGGGCGAAGAAGGGGCCTGACCTTTAGTAAACGGGAGAGGCTTGTGTTTGTAGGTGTTATTAGGTGCAATGCTTTTAGTGTGGTTATGTGTGTCATAGGATTTGTTATTATCGAAAACTCTGGTGGGTGGGGTATAGCGCCCCTTCTGCCCTGACTCAGCCCTCTGAGCGGCACCGCAACCACGAATCAATGATAATCTGAGGTCTGCCATCTTGGCAGCCTCCTCTACTGTCTTGGGACATTTTTCCTTAATGTTCAGCGTTAGATCGGTTCCAGTACATTTGTAAAATTGTTCCAGATAGAAAAGTTGCTTAATTTCCTCAGCCGACTCTGCGTGCTCGGACCGAAACCAGTTATTACATGCATCTGTTAAGTCCCGTGCGTGCTCCATAAAACTGACGTCGCTCTTCTTATTCACGCCACGGAACTTCAATCTATAAGTTTCGGGTTGCAGTTCGTAGGCCCGGAGCACAGCCTCCTTCACCAGTCCATACACGACACTCTCGTCCAGTGACAGTGCATCGTAGGCTTTCAACCCCTTACCCACTAGACGTGATGAAACTAATGCTGCCCATTTAACCTCCGGCCAGTCATACTCACGACACTTCTTTTCGAAACGAGCAAAAAACTCAGTCACTGCTGTCTCATCAAATGCGGGTACTAACTTAATTAAATGCGAAAGTGAGTCTGTAACCCGGTGCCCACCACCGAGATGACGCCCCGTGGTCTCTACTCTAGACTTCTCGACATCCATTTCAGCCTGGTACCTGGTTGCATCCTGATTGGCTTGGATTCTAGCAACCTCTATGCGTTCTATACTAGCCTGTTGTATCTGAGTCTCCTGCAGCTTAAACTTAGCTAGTTCTAGCTGAAATAACATCTCAGGAGACAGGCCTGGGGGGGGAGAGCACAAAATGGGGGATCCACACCGAGACGTGTTTACGGGTAAGCCAGCTTGCCATTGAGAACCCTCCTGCTGCATCGTGCTAAGACTCGCTGGCTGAGGGCCCAGCTCAGGGGTAGAGTGGAATGGAGGCTTGGAGGGAACCCCCCAAGACCCCACTCCACCCACCGCCCCATCGCCATCACCCAACAAACATGCCACCAAATTCTTCTTGGGCCAACTGTCAGGACAGTCCCGCCCCAAAACCGTGGCTAAACAGCGAAGACCGTAACAATCAATAGCCTGCAGGCGCTGTTCGGTCAAAGGTGTCTGCAAAAATGCCCGGGCATCCCTCTCTCCACTTATAACACTCCCCTCCCTAAATATCTGCTGTACTTGCTGGTCACTAGGCTGTACCGTGTTATCCTCCCCCGTAAATGATGAGTCATTAGACATAGTGCTGGTTATACAATTGCTGTTCATAAACAAAAAAAAGTGCTTATTACTAATTGCAGTCTCGACTCACAAAATGTTAAAGATGCTTGAATGACTCTACTCTAGACACCTAACGAAACAATCTGCAAGTCCACCAATACAATAATGACACAATAAAAATTCCTCCAATATGCAAGAAAATTCTAGCCAGCTCTACTAGGTAGCATAGAATAGTTCTCCAAAAAACATGTGATAGGATACTACTGAATCTTGTGCAAGGTCGCCATTTTGTTACGGCTGGATCGGCAATACATATTCGGGATTCTTGATCGTAGGACAGAAATGGCTTAAGTGACAACGACACGCTCGATTCCAGTCCCAAATACTATATGCTCCAGACAACAAAAGCACCAACGCCCTACAGAGTTATCGTCTACGGTAACGAGGTACCTTAACTCGGCGAAAGTGTACAACAGGGGTAGGCTATGAGGCTAAACTCCCTCAGACATTTATAGGTTACGTTATTACTAAAGAAATGCAATACTCAAGAAACTACGTTAATATTAAGCCTCTAATAATGTAGAATAGAAGCAGGCTAAAGGTATGACAGTGAAATGCTAAATGACAAATGTACACGCCTACTTGAAAGCGCGTGCACTACACTAACTGTCCCCTACTAACATGCACTAGCATGTAGCATACAAGATGTTCATGATCCAGTAGATACCTAATAATACACATGGGAGGAACATAAACAGTAGTCACTTATTATAATAATGAATCTATACTTGGAATAACTAAAAGGTTGCAGGCAACAGTACTGCGCCGGTAGCCTACTACCGCATAGGCTACTTCGCTTCTCTCACTCTGTCTCCCCTCCGAGTCCGTATGCGCCCTACGCAACAGAACTCCGGACACAGCAGCAAAACGACAGTGCAGTTAATTGATACATGAAAGTATTAATAGTGTTGTCTTGTGTGTGAGTAATGTGTATTGTAAAGTGTTATAGATATATACTTAAAGAGAGCTGCAATGCATAGTAAAATAAAGATATATCCCACTCATCATCCCCTTGTGATCTAGCTAGCAGGCCAAGTCACAGGAACAACGAGTCCCAGCACCGAAAGCGAGAACCCAGGAGAAGACTGTAGAGAACACAAGGACAGATAAATTACGTTACTCTACTATACCGGCACTACGAGCGAGCTGTAGTCTCGGGTGCTACACTCGCTCCTGGCTCGGTATGCAAATCAAGGCTAAGTCCTCGTCCCTCTACAGACAACTCCTGGGCATGGTCGGGCTCTTACACATGGCACCAGTCTAGTCACAAATGGGATGATGAGCAGGGCATATAACTCGTGAACATGTAGAACGTTCACCAACTATCCTCATCAAGAAGATCGCTGTTCACATTAACCCCTTAAATCTAATACATGTATATATGCTTGTCCTAAGAGTAATACGAGAGGTGAGTGCTGAAACTCCTTTAGGACCTCAAGGGAAGGTTATGCATTTAAATAGAGAGAAGAATGAAATGAGAGTAATGTCGTCAGAGAGAAAGAGTGCAACCGTGAGAAGTGGGGAGAGAGAGCAAGGGATGTTAGAATCTCAAAGGTTCTAGGCAACCTAGTCCAGGAACACACAGCCAACCTCCAGGCAGTGTGCTGTACGACAACATGGGCCCAGCCCAGGCAGGCAACAATGGACTACCAACCCTATCGCGCCTAGCTATAAGGGCAAGGCTGCCAACCAGTCCATACGTCTGGCAACCACCCGGCCGGCAGCGCGGCGTGTTGCTACCCTCTTGCTCTGAAGCCCAACTCACTCTCTCTCTCTGAATTCCCATTATCCTATCTATCAACTTCTCTATTGATACTACATATTAAATGGAAGGTCTCGACATGGCTTAAAACAAAACCCACCACTGGTTAGCACATGACGAGACCTTTGCAGAGATACAAAGAACATAGTTATAAGTTGTCACACTCAATATACATAGCGGCTGACGGTAGCCAGATCACGGGCGGTACAGTGGAGTACCAAGGAGTACAATCAGGTTGCGTTGCCCAGCACTGGGGTGTGTCACAATAGGCTGTGACACTTTGGATGCAAGAGATCTTGTAACAACGCACGCCATAGGTTGTACTTGACACTTCTCTACCCACTCCTGTTCCTCCCTACTCACGTCGGCCGGCTTCTCGGCAACGACTAAGGGTGAAACCTCAGAAGTAGGCACTGCAAAGTCGTTGCCGAGAAGGAGGTCGACGCCCCCAACAGGCAAGTTCTCCACAATTCCAACATCCAACTCTCGTGTCACACCATATACCTCCAGTTCCATCCTGACCAACGGGTATGACCTGATAGCATTGATACCTTGCACCACAACCACCCGTGCCGCGTTTATTGGTCTACCAGTAAAGTTCTTCATCAAAGTCTGAGAGGCACCCGTGTCTCGCAACAGCTCAACTCCATGCTTCTTACCAGCCCACTTCACGCAGCCACGCCCTCGATGGTCGCAAAAGACATCGCGGACAGGGTTCGAGCCTTCCGGATTCTTCTCCACTGGCTGTATCCCAGCCTCTGACGTTATACCCCGGGCAAACTCAGACGACTTCGGGGACACCCCAATGTTGCGAGCCAAAGACACAACTTCATTAGGTAGCTTGCTTGGACAGGCTCTTGCAAAATGCCCCTTCTCATTACAATGAAAACACTCTAACTCCCCCTTGGGCTTCCCTTGAGGTGAGGAAGGACCCGGACCCTTTCTAAACGGGACGGTACTAGGTTTATGGTCAGTTTTGGTGTCGTTGCTCTTGTTCTTAGTGTAATTATGTGTATCAGTGTTTCGGGGAAGGGGAGTGTTACGCTCCTTATTGCCTGCATCACTTCTCTGTGCAAAACCGCGCCCACGAATCAAAGATAACCGAAGGTCAGCCATCTCAGCTGCCTCCTGAAGAGTTTTCGGGTTTTTTTCTTTAAGATTCAACGTCAGATCGCCGCCCGTACACTTGAAAAATTGTTCTAGAAGCATCAGCTGTTTTAACTCCTCAAACGTCGATGCCTTCTCAGAACGCAGCCAGTTTCTAAATGCATCGGACAGATCCCGGGCATGCTCAAGAAAGGTGCACTCACGATCCTTCGTTACACCCTGGAACTTCAATCTGTACGTCTCTGGTTGTAACTCGTACGCCCGCAGAACCGCCTCCTTCAATACCTCATAATCGATGCAAGACTCCAAGGGCAACGCATCATATGCCTTGAGTCCTTTGCCAACCAACCTAGAGGAAACAAGGGCTGCCCACTTAACCTCGGGCCATTGGTGCTCCCGGCACTTCTTCTCAAAACGCATGAAAAATTCGGTGACACCTGACTCATCAAATACAGGGACTAACTTGAGCAGGTGCAATAAAGACTGATCAAGACCTCGATTCCCAGAACCGAGACGCTGCCCTGTCGACTCCACCCGCGACTTCTCAAGATCTATGTCTGCACAGTACTTCGTAGCCTCAACCTGAAGCTCAGCCTCTCTCTGCTTGAGCTCCTTCTCACACTTATACCTGAGCTCAGCCTCTCGCTGCCGTTGCTGAATCTTAGCCATCTCAAGCTGGAAGAGCATATCTGCAGTTAAACCTTGAGGAGGAGGAGATGCAACAATTGGAGACTCACCCAAGTGCAAACCACGCTGCCAGTGACTATCGGCCTGCGGGAACGTACCCGGCTCCGGAGCCCGAGGGGGCGCCATGGTAGGAGTCGAGTGGAATGGGGGCTGGGCCGAAGGTGCCCCAGCTCCCGCTCCACCCGAAGCCCCACGCACCCCGCCGAGCACCCAGGCCACCAAGTCACCTCTCGACATGCTAGTGCTCACATGCCCCATGACCGTGGCCAAACACTGGAGACCATATCGATCAATCCCCAACACCCGGTCAACAGTAATAGGTATCTCCAGAAACTTCCTTGCATCCTCCTCACTAGTTATTACTCTAATACCTTCTAACAAACCCCGCTGCTGCACCTCAGAGTCTGCTTCCCGTACTGTGTCCTCACTGTACACTGATCCGTCGTCCGACATAGTGTCCACCGAAAATTATCAACGTTTATAAAAAAAAAGGAGTACCTAAACTCTCATGTAGCACTATTCACTCAAAAATGCTTGAAGACTCTTAAGTGTTATACTACTTGCCCAAAAAAAATCTGTGTCCACTATATTCCTTTAAACAAAAAACAAATGACCACAACACTCCTGCAATATTTCTCTAAGTTCACAAAATCCTGAGCAAGGTCGCCATTTGTTACGACCGGGACTCGTATAAAACAAGGGCTCTTAATCATTGAACTAGAAAGGCACACAGCCACAACGGTAACACTAGATCCAACCCTCGAACTTATAATGCCGGCGCACAAAAACACCTATACCCTCCAGAGTTAAATCTGCGATAGCGGGGTATCCTCTAACTCGGTATAAGTGTACTACTACTACAGGCTGATGATCTCTGATACAGCCTGATCACAACAACATACAATTACGTTAATAATGTATACAAGGAAAAGGATAGAGAGCTTAATTAAATCACTGGAATGATTTAATGCAAACAAGAAGAAGGTATAATTAAAGTTACTCTAAACAATAATAAACTGTCACTCCTATATTAAAGAAAGTAAATGAAAGTCCTAAAACATCGAACAGGAATCTTCTGAAGAAAGTCTGATGCTGCTTAAGATGATCGAATCGGATTTTGAACTGTTATATAAAGCAGGAACAAGATATGACAAGTGTAGGGACATACTGTGTTAACTGGCACGGGAATAATGATAAATGCGCAATAGTATTATCTCCAACAACAAAAGAAGTACTTTCTCAGGCAACGTAAAAGCCTGCTCAGGTTGTGCAACTCAACAACAACCAAGGCTTACAATCAACGTGAATAATAATGCTGCATACATAACATAAGAGTTTATAATCCTAATCGGGTGTCTGCTAGGCGAATAAAGTCTAGCTGGAATGTTGTAGGCTAGGAAACAATGGCTGAGCAAGCGGCTCATAGCCTAGCGAGGTCCTTAAGACTGTACGGCCAAATTACGTTAAATGACGGGGTGCTCTCTTGAGAGATCCAGATCGCTAGTATCTGGTTCTCTTCTGGCGACCCTCTTCAAGTCAAAGCAAAACGAGTTAGCACAGTGTTGGGTGGCAGAGGCAAAAGCCCTCACTCGCAACACAGTGCTAAACTCACAAGGTACACAGTCAGAAAGACAACCTAGGCTTCCCACGTATCCGTTGCGATTGTACAAGTTCAACAAAACCTGGTACACATCGGAAATCACAACATCAATAGCCTCACCCCAGTCTAGCATTAAATAGCCCAGCAGACAACCAAGAAATCGGTAGGGAGACACCGCGAGTGTGTCGAACCTCTACAGACAAAATGTTAACCCCTCCAAAATGTCTAACTAAGCATGAAATATCTGAGAGCTTCAGCATATAATACGATGGCCGATATATGAAATCGTGCAGAACCAAAGGGGAGTTATGATATTAAATAGATTAGAAGCATAAGAGGTAAGAAGTTGAGAGAGAGAGAGAGAGAGAAAAAGTGTTCTATAGGTGGAAGTCGGGGACAGATGGCAAGGGATTGTGAAGGTTATGCTGGTCAGGCAAGCTCTGAGCAAGGAAGGCACAAAGGCAGCAGGGAGTGCGGGGGGACTACCTCCTGCCGCGGCAGGAGGGCGGCAAGGCGGCTAGCCACTCAGAGGGCCCGGCCGTGGCATGACGTCACCGAGACAACGCGTAACACTGCGCGCACAACACTCTGCCTCCTGCACTTACTCACACACACTCTCTAGCTGTATCATTCAGTCTTGTACATTAAACTTATAACTGATATAAAATATAATGCATTGTCACAGATGTAAATAAAGACCACTTCTATACTGCCTGTGACATGACGATTCACAAGAAAGAAAGTATAACATTCTCTGATAACTGTAGCCCATTTCACTGCCCTGGCGAGCGCTAGTGGCTACCGGGAGGCGATTCTGCCAACGCTGGTAGGCGTCACACCCCTCCCACCAGCCATACCATGATTACTGCCTCTTCACCCTCCCACACTCCCCCCTAAACCCCCCACATCCCTCCCCTCATCATCCACCCACATCCCTCCCACCTGCCAGTGTTACCAAATCCTCAGAGCCCCACACCACACAGCTGGTGGATGGGGTGTTGCTGTTTGATCTGTCCGGAACTGTACATGCGGATTGGGACAAGCAAGATAGACAAGGTAGGATACAGTATGTATGAAGCGATGGAGGAAGTGAATGCAGAAAAGGATATAGGAGTAGTGATAGACAATAAGTTAAATTTCTCAGAACAATTAGCGGAAAAGATAAACAAAGCCAATAGAATTGTAGGGCTGATAAGGAGGACATTTGTGTCACTTGACGAAGAAATCTTCAGGAATCTCTATACAGCGCTGGTTAGGCCGCACCTGGAATATGCGAACCAGGTGTGGGCTCCATATAGGTAAAGGATATAGAAGCAGTGGAGAAAGTGCAGAGGAGAGCTAGCAAGCTAGTACCAACGTTGAAGAACGCGGGCTATGAGCAGAGGTTGAGGACACTGGGGCTTCCAACACTGGCATATAGGAGAAAGAGAGGGGATATGATAGAGACTTTTAAGATAGTGTCAGGAAAGTATGATGAGGATGTGTGTGAAGGTATCTTCTTGATGCGGGAGGGAACAAGAACGAGAGGACATTCAAAGAAAATTTACAAAGAAAGAAATAGGCTTGAGAAGGCAAAAAACTTATTTTGTGATAGAGTGGTAAATGAGTGGAACGCACTGCCCCAGTATGTAGTCGATTCCGAATCAATAAGGGAGTTTGAAAGTAATCTTGATAAAGCATGGGGAAGACAAGATTTGAAGTTTGATTATAAAGCAAAAATACAAAATAGTAAAAATGTTGCGTCTGCTACCGCCGCCGCCAACACCGTGAACGACCGCAGCAGTGCAAGTACTGGTACTGAGCTGGATACACAGGCCTAGTTTGCCTTTTTCCAGAGGATCTACTGTAAGAAACTAAGAAATAAGAGGTGATGATTAAGGCCCCTCTTCAAAGCCGGGACGGAAAATTCAGAAAATACATGGTCAGAATGCTCGTTCTTAGCTATAAATGTGGGGGAAGGCGGTATTTGTACATGATCGTGCAATCTCCCAAACCTAAGGCAATTAGGTTCGTTGCTCATCGCCGCCAGCTCAGACACCCTGTTGCCGGTGGCTAGAGCCATGAGGAATACAGCCTTTTTCAAAAGTGAATTAAAATCCGGCGCATTATTATATTTGCGCGATTGAAGTACTGATAAGGCTTTGTCAAGTGACCAAGTAGGCATGAGCTGATGGGGTGGTGGGCGAAGCTTGAAACACGCTCTCATAAACCCTTTCTCCTCCGCCTGTGGTATGGAAAGGCCAGTGAGATAAAAAAAGGGAGTTCTAATGGCAGACAAATGATTTTTTAAAGTGGTTACTGAAAATTGTTTCTGTTCGAATAGGTAGTCTAAATATTTTAAAATTAAAACTTCTGAGGCAGTCGTTTGCCCTGACTCTACAATCCAGGTTATGAAGGTTTTCCAATGGGATTGATATTGTCTCCTGGTAGACATAGTGTATTGATTCATCAGTTTATTAGTGACACATTCCCCAAATTGAGCTAACCATTTGGCATTGTAAATGTCCACAAGGCAAAACTGAGCGAGGTCCGAAGGTTGCCAATTGTTTTCAAGTGGAAAGCGGAGACCGGGAGGGACACCGGGTTCCCGCACCACTGTTACAATTGATGGTACCATACTTGGGCTGGCCATAGCGGCGCGATCATCGAGACTAGGCCCCGGTAACCCCTCAGCTTGTGAATTACTTTGCACATTAGCACAGAATCTGGTGGAGGAAAAAGATAGATTGACGTCCACCTGGTCCAATCCACCAACAATGCATCGCGTCCCCCCTCCGGGGTTATATCCTGACGAGTGAGGAAGAGAGGGAGTCTGTGGTTCTCTTTGGATGCAAACAGGTCCACTTGTGGACGGTAAGGCTTTGCAATCATCTTGTCGAAGATGGCCTGTTTGATCGTCCATTCTACTAGAGTATTCCGCCGGCGAGAGAGAGCGTCTGTCCAGACGTTCGCCACGCCGGGGAGATATGTTACATGCAGGAAAATGCCCAGCAATTCGGCCAGGGCAAAAATCTGTTAGGAAACCTTCAGCAACTCTCGAGACCTCACTGAGCCCTGTTTTTTAATACAGTAAACTGCAGTTTGGTTGTCCATGCGGAACGCTATTGATTTGTTTGTCAAAGTCATGCCGTGATTTTGGAGAAAAAAGAGAGGAACTAAAAGCTCTTGTTTGTTGATATGCCAGTGAGTGTCGTCTGACCAGGTGCCCTGCCCTTGATGGCCCTGGTTTGACTGATAGCCCCAACCTAGTGCCCCTGAGGAGTCTGTGTCTACCCATACCGTAGGAGGGGGAGAAACTCATGTCGTAATTGAGTGGAGGACTTCCCGCTTGGCCCAAACCGACAGTAAGCTGTGGATTAATGGAGGAATTGGCCATAATTTCTTCTCCGGCAAGATAGGAAAAACTTTGTTGCCTTCCAGGATTAATCGTTTGACTTTCAGCCGGCCCAACTTCACAGTTAATTGTATCCAGTTGAGAGAGCCGATCAGGGAATCCCACGTCTTCCTGGTTGTATCCAGACTGTGGAGAAAACGGAACAGTTTCTTGCAAAATCTGTTTCGGTTGTCCACAATCTGAGTAAGAGTCAGATTGGCTGTATCCCAGACCAGCCCTATCCACTGAATAGTCCTTGTGGGGACAAGGAGAGACTTTGCCAAGTTCACCTTGAACCCAAGGGTTTGCACATGAGCTAACACTTGGTTTACATGATCGGGACATAATTCCTTTGAGTTCGACACTACTAGCCAGTCATGCAGATACCAAAACACCTGTATGCCCTGGACTAATAAAGGCAAAAGGGCTTGCCGGACTAGTTTTGTGAAAATTCTTGGTGCTAGGTTCAAACCGAAAGGCATTCTTTGAAAGACATAAGTCTCTTGCCGGACCCTTAGAGCGAGGAATTTTTGGAACCTCTTGTTTATAGGGACATGCCAATAGGCATCTTTGAGATCGATTGAGCACATCCAACCTTGCGGCGGAAGTGAGAGTCTGAGTTGCTGTACTGTAAGCATCCTGAAGGGTGAATTCTCTATAAAGGTGTTCAGGTGCGAGAGATCGAGAACTGGTCGCATCTGCACACTGTCCCTTTTTGGCACTAAAAAGAGTCGTGAGGTGAACACTAGATGATTGGAATTGACCGGAATAAGGACATGTTTGGAAATCATTTCATGGACTAGAGCCTCCTCCTCCTGAGACACACTGTTGTATTCCAGCGGCTGACGCAGTCGAGGCCGCCGGAGCCACCGCCAGGTGATTCATTTGCTCACTACTTTCCTGGACCAAGTTTTCTTGGGCCAGGCCGAGCGGAATGAACGGAACGAACCCAGGTGCAAACTGGGCCTGTCCTTCAAGGCAACTCTCAAATCCTGTGCCCTTAAGCATGGTACTGGGAGACTGAGATTATGGGTGGCTAGTTTTTTGGAGGGGGAGGTGGTTTGGTATCTGGTGGCTGGCTAGTTTTGGTGGACGAATGCCCCTGACTACCCTTTTGTGGGGCTTTACCTTTGTACCCAGAGTATTTACCTTGTTTGGACTTGTGCAGATTACCTCCCTGCTGAGGAGGGGGTCTGGTGTTTGTTTGGCCTGTGGCTGGTAAGGCTTGCTACCGCCCTTTGACTTCTGAAAGGGCTTCTTCGCAGTGTCCTTCCAAAGTTGGGAGGTAACCTGCTTCCAAGCATTAACCATATTAAACACTAGACTCCAGGTTTCTGAGTTAAGTAGGGGGGCAGTAAGGACCGGCGAGAGAGTTACCCGGCGACCTATGTCCGCTGGCCAGATGGACTCTCAGATCTTGGCGGGCTCGAACCGCTTCCATGATCGCAATTCTGATGTCTCCTAAAGACTGAATGGAATTTTGTAGTAAAAGTCTCCTAGACAACTCAGTAGCTTTCCTAATTTGGGGGTCAGCTATGGCTGAAATAGTACGTGAAAGAGAGGCAGCGATCTGGCGACTAACTAAGTACTGAGAGAACATCCGGTAGGCCACAAGGATCCCAATGGAAATACGCCTAACGGCCTTATTGGGCTATCCTTAGTTGGAATTATGCAAGGCTGGTACATGTCATATTTTTAACATACTATGTGGTACCAACTCTGTAAATTGCTAACTGAATAAATATTATTATTATTATTATTATTATTATATCTTAACTTGAAATCCCGCTCGAGGTGAGCAGCAGGGGGAGTAGAGAAAGGTTCATCTAGGGAGTGCAAGGATACTTTGGACGCTGCAAGAAAGGTAAGTAAATCTGAGGACACTCCTGCTTTGGCTACCGGCAAAGAAAAGTAAGCATGATTTTCTTGGGGAACCTGATGTGAAGACTTAGAAGTAATTGTGGCAGCAAAAACCTGAGCCTCTATCTCCCAATCTACCCAGGGGCCTAGCCCAACCTGCCCCATCTGCAGGACTGGTGTATGCGTATGGTCTAAGACCGGAATTGTAGCCAATTCCGGCTTGAGAGCATTTAAAGCTAATCTGGATTGTAAGAACTTGGAATAGCTCCCAAATTTCACTTCTCCTCCCGTAATGAACCTGCCTAGTAAACAAAATAGTGTCATTCGTCAACCATTATTTCATTCAGATTTTAGAAGCTAAACAAATGGTTACACAAAACATTGCGATGTTCAATCTCATTTTCACTATAATTTTATGGGTTGGTCACTCTAATTTGACTGTAGACTCAGCAATCAAAATCTAATAATATCCTATCTTAAATAGTTATTACATTGCTTCCTAATTTGTTTTAGTGTGTATGAAAGAGACAAAAGGCAGGTTGCCTGTAACGAGTGTTTCCCCAAAGCCAAAAGAGTGACAGACCCAATTTCAAGGGACGTTGGGGTTAAAATGCCTAGACACACAAAGTTTAAAGCAGTTTAAGTCATAATATGAAGGAAAGATTGATTGAGGGCGAGAGTTCCTGAGGTCACTTGTTGAGTAGAAGAAAGACTGAGAAAATTTGCCAATTCTTGGGTTGAAGAGCTGGACAAAATAGAGTGGGACTGTGTTGAAAGGCTGGTGCCTTGCACTCGCCGCAAGGGAGGGGGTATGCACTGAGAGAGCTCTGAAGAACGCTGATTGTTGTAATAGCAATCTAAGAGTGAAAGAGATGCAATGTTGCGTCGTGTAGACAGAGACGAAGGAGATTGTAGGAAACTAGAAAGAGGAAGTGAGTTGAAGAGGCGAAATGCTTTTGATTCTACTCTTTCGAGAAGTGCGGTATGGGTGAAGCCTCCCCACACATGCAAACAATACTCAATAGAGGGGCGCACTGTGCCCCGATATATAGTAAGAAATTGTGCGGGGGTGTAGAACCCACGGAGATGGTTGAGCACACCTAGCTTTTGGGAAGCTGTTTTAGCAAGAGTGGTAATATGATCTATCCAAGAAAAGTCTAATACAAACGATCCACCTAGAATATTGAGAAAAGATGAAGGGTTGAGTTGTGTATGTTAAAGAATAATTGATATTCTTGTGGAAGATTGTGATGGTGAGAAATAGGGAAACTGGGTCTTGGAGGCGTTGGAAGTAACACAATTTTTTTCTGCCCCAATCAGAAATGATTGATAGATCAGAAGATAGGCATTCTATGTGTTACGACCGGGGCTACGAATAAAACAAGGGCACTTAATGATTGGACTAGTAATAGGGCACTATGCAACAACGGTACGCTAGATCCAAACCCTCGAACTTATATGCCGGCGAACAAAACACCTATACTCTTCAGAGTTAATCTGCGATACCGGGGTATCCTTAACTGGGCATAAATGTACTCTACTTCAGGCTATCCCACACTGGTATAGCCTGATAACAAACAAGATGCAAGTTATGTTAAAATGCATAAAAAGGAATCTATGGAAAGATCAATTAAATCACTGCAAGATTTAATACAATAAAAAGATCCTTCAATACAGTTACTCTAAACAACAATAAAGTCTTCACTCCTATCTGAAAGAAAGTGAAGTATAGTCCTACAGCATAGACCTGGAAACTTCTGAAGAAAGTCTGATGCTCATAAGATGCTCGTACTAATCTTGAACTATATAAAGGCAGGAGGCAGGACACCACACGTGTAAATCGAATACACTAAAAGATAGGACATATAATGTTAACTGACACGAGAATACTATAAATGCGCAACGGTAGCAATGCTCGACACTAAAAGAAGTACTTCCTCATCAACGAAACAGTCTGCTATGGTTGTGCGGCTCAACAACAACCTAGACTAATAAATGCTGTGAATAATAATGCGTACATATCAAAGAGCTTACATTAAATACTAACAAGTGTCTACTCGATTAATAATGTCTAGCTGGGATACTCTACGTAAGGAACTGGGGTTGAGCAAGACAGGCTCGTAGCCTAGCGATGTCCTTAAGACTGCATCCTTTAAGTTACGTTAATTGACTAGGGTGCTCTCTCGATAGATCCAGATCACAAGTATCTGGTTCTATCCTGGCGACCCTCTAAAGACAAGCAAAGAGGCAGAAAAGTGTGGAACTGGTACAGGCCAAAACCCTCAGTCAACACAATGCTGCACTCGCAAAGGACGCAACCGAAAAGACAACCCAGGCTACCACAGGACCGGTCGAAGTCGTGTAGGTATAAGCAAACCGTACACACATCGGAGACAACGACTACAGGTACCTTATCCCAGTCTAGCATTAAATAAAAGAGCAGAAACACTAAATCAATAATGGAGACACACAAAGTTCTTAACCTATACTAACTAAGAACCCTCCAACCTATTCTAAGTACATGTAAATATCTCTGAGGACGGCGCATGCAATACAATGGGCCGGCTATGAAAACCGTATGCAGAACCCAAGGGGAGTGCTGTGCAGTTAATAAAGGTGAGAGTATGGAAAGAGAGAATCGAGTGAGAGAAACAGTGATAAAGGTGGTGATCGGGAGAGAGTATGCAAAGGGATGTTAGAAGCACGCGCACCAAGCCTGTCCTGACGAGGACAGGTCCTGGGAACCCTCATGGAGGAGGCAAGTTACACAGGAGCCCGCAAAGGCGCGATGGTCGGCCAATCACGGGCCGATACGTCACAAGACAGCAGGCGTCACGTGACACAGCCAGACACGCCGGCCAATGGCGAGCGAGAGGCAGGAATGCACCCGCACCTACAGACACTCACTACCATCTCGCTCTGAAAGTCTTTCTCATTCACACGCTGGTACTATCATCACTACTGTTGATATAAAATATAACCCGTTGTCACAGACAAAAACAAAGACCACCACTGGACTGTCTGTGACAATGCGATTACTAGGAAAGAAAGAACAACATTCTCTGATAACTGTAGCCCATTTCGATGTCCCTGGCGAGCGCTAGTGGCTAACGAGAGGCGATTCTGCCAACGCTGGTAGACGTCACATATGGCTTTGTCACTTTTGTTTTGGAGTGCTTGCATGCTGGGTTAATGTGAAAAAACTAGTTGAATAGTGTAAAGTAGAGTGGTCAGCATACGAGTGGATAGGACTAGACGTACAGTTGAGAAGATCATTTATGAATATTAGATAGATAATTGGAGACAGGACAGAACCATGAGGAACACGGGGGTTGATAGGTTGAGGAAGTGAGCGATGGCTGTCCACAACTGCACCTATGGAACGGGATAGAAACCGAAGGAAGGTAGTTTAGAAATTAGAGAGTTGTGCCAGACTCTATCGAAGGCTTTCAATATGTCTAGCGCAATAGAAAAAGTCTCATAGAAGTTTCGAAAGGAGGATGACCAAAAGTTAGTAAGATAAGTAAGAATATCACCAGTAGAGCGGCCCTTAAGGAAACCATACTGGCGATCTGAAAGTAGATTATGGGAAGATAAATGCATACCGGTAAGCAGAGGTGGGCGCGCTCCGGTGGGACCTGTAATGCGGCAGCGCTCCGCGCTCATCAGACATAAGGTAATGCGGCAGCGCTCACGCGTTCCTTTTGTCAGCAGACCCGATGCGCTTCCCGCTCTGCGCTCCTGCGCTCCGCGCTCCCAAAAATAGGTATTTAAAAATCAAAACAAACCCCTTCGTAAGCTGTAACTTACCCGTAAAGTTTTCTTTGCGTTAGCAAAAGCCAAAACAAAAAAAATAACAAGTTAACAACTGTAACACTGTCAGTTTGTCACTATCATAGTATCACTGTATCACAGTTCACTAACACCGTGGGTAACACCGTACGAACGGTACGATGACTGTACACGATAATGACGTTCTTGTACCTGTTGTTGACAGGAAAAATCGCCTCCGGAGCGCCAGAAAGGAGCGCAAATTTCTAGCTGCGCTCCCCGCCTGCACTCCGATTTCAGAATTTTGCTGCTCCTCGCTCCGCGCTCCTCTATATTGGTAATGCGCACCGGATCGCAGAGCGCAGAGCGCCAAATGGCGCGCACCTGCCCACCTCTGCCGGTAAGACCTTTTGAGTTAAGAATAGTTTTAAAAACTGTGTGTGTGCAGGTGTGTTCCATCCTGTGTGTGTGCTGTGAGATCAGGTGAGGTCCTTCCCCTGTGTGTACCACTAAAGTCAAGTGATAAATAAAATACTCAAAAGTGTGAACAGCGGTGATCGGATTGCATTAGAGAGCCTTTATATAGATAGTGGCGACATAGGGGGTACCGGGAGTAAGAAACAACATGGTGCTTGGGGACGTAAGTGCTATGATAGATATAGATTGATAGATAGCCAAGTAAATTGAGGCATAGTTGTTCTGATAGATATAAATTGATAGACAGCGAAATAAATTGACGTACAGTTAGAATAAAGTAAGATATATAAGCTAAACCTAAAGTGTAAGCATAATTATGTGCTCTGGGTTAAAGCGTAAGGTAGAACAAAAATGGCGTTCGCAAGGCTAGTTGACTCTACCCTCTCGTATACAGGCTATTTCGTGAGTTTTGTTATAATAACAAACTTGATAGATTGTTCATTCTGAGTAAAAAAAAAAAAAAAAAATAGTACAGACTAAGGCATTTTGAGACATTGGTTAGCAATGCAATGCGAAAGTCTGGCAATATTCGTATTTTTATCCCGTTCCCCCTGTAAAAGTAAGGGCTATGGAAGGAATTATGTAGTGTATGATGAAACATCGTATAATTTCTTCAAATAGACACCAACAAATCTTTTGTCACTCTCTTTATTTTTCCATGGCGATGAGTAGAATATTAACCCCTAAAAGTCGGCGCGCAACTTAAGTCGAGTTAAATAAAGCTGGACTATGTGGCGGCGCTCGACATAGGTCGAGTGGCAATTTCAGCACGTAATGTTGCTGAGAGAGAGAGACAAGTGGTGGCAGGAGAGTAGCGAGTGTATGACTGCTCCAGACCACCGCGGCGAACCTACTGACACGAATCTCACCTCCCTCCTACCTCTCTCACTCGCTATATACGGAATTGTATCGGGAAAGTGGCTAATTACATGCTTTTTGCACTCGCGTTGCATGGTTATTGCAAGAAAACTAGCCATCATAAAAGGATCGTTATGGTGTCATTCGAAAGCTCTGTTTATGCCCTTTAAGGGATAGATACTTGTTTTACGTTCTGGGTCTTATTTAGGCATGAAAATGATCACGTAAACAGCCCTATTTTGGCTAAAAACACCCCGCTGGGCGGTACATATAAATAAACCGCATAGGCCGCTCGTAAAGGGTTAAGGGGACAGTGGCTGTTTGTGTGGTCTATTAATTAATGTATTCATATATTTGTTTAGTTTCCTCCCTAGACCTCCATCAAGCTTTGAAAAACACCACTTAGACCCCCGCCCCCCCCCCCTCAAGATAGATTTGTAAATTTTTCGGTAGAAAAATGTCCTGGCCAAAGGCCGATTCCTCCTAAAATTACAGGCTCGCTATCGCTCTCCAGGAAAGTATTGACAAAGAAATGGGGGTGAAAGATCATAAAATCCCCAAACTAATGGAACCAACGTCTTAAAATCTCAACACTAGTGGGGCTAAACATTGGGGAGAATGGGGTCCAGAAAAACGGTCTACCTCCCCTTAACAGCTTAGAACAAAACCACCTAATTATTTAACACACCTCCACGGGAAGATGAAGAAAGATACAGAGGATTTTGTTGTGCTTATTAAAAGCATTTGTACCATACTTTAATATACACTACTCAGATTAATACTAATGTATTTGTACCATACTTTAATATACACTGCTCAGATTAATACTAATGTATTTGTACCATACTTTAATATACACTGCTCAGATTAATACTAATGTATTTGTACCATACTTTAATATACACTGCTCAGATGTATACTAATGTATTTCATGTCGAGGGCATTAAGGGATACAAATGGCAAAAACTCTTAAAACTGCCAGGCAAAAATGAGGGAGTTTTGAGCTCTTCCATCATTTTGGAATAATTTTTCTTGCAAAGTTATGAGAGAAAACACTATATAGTGTAAGATGAAACATGCCACCAAAACGTATAAAAATACACTGAAAAAAAGCTACTATCACTTTTTATCTTCCCGTGAAGATGAGTGGAATGGGTGTTTTATATATATATATATTGTTACGTATCTTGATCCTCAAGTGGTTAACTTGATGAATCTAGATAGCACAGAGATATATATTAAGGTATCAGTCAGCTGAAGGCAAAACAAAAGTAAAATCTATTAAAATTATTTCCTGTTGTTGCTTCCTTTCCTTTTGGATCTTAGGACTTGGTATCCTTTATTGACTGATACTCTTTAATTATGAAAAATACTGAAACTAATTAAAGTCATGTAGTATTTATAAAGAATTATTATTTAACCGAAGCTTAGTAGGCTATGGTTATGAACCGAAGAAGTTATATCTAAAGAAGGACTATTAATTTTATAAAAAGTCTTGAAAGATAAATATTAAAGTAAGAATATAACTGTCTCTTACCCTTTTTGAAATGAATAGATAGTTTTCTTATATGTCCTTTTATTTATATTTAATGTAATTATTCTTGGTTCTTGTCTTACGTTAACAGTATTATATTATTATTATCATCAGGATTTATATCAAAGTCACATAAAAAGTTAGATATATATTTAATAATTAGTTAAATGTATTTCTTAACCACGTAACATTGAGGTTTGATTATGAGTAAATAAAGTTACAGGATCGCTTCATAGATTCGATTCAGGTCTCACTCAAATAATATGAAAAGCAAAAATAATATTTTGAAGCTAAAATAATTTTCTTCAGCTTAGGAAATCACTAGAAGTAATATTAACACAGCCATGTTAGTCTAAGGCGATATTACTAATACGAGACAATAGCATCACCGTACTAAGCACCGTTAAGCAATGTAAGCTTAATTCAAAGAAAATGAAAGAACTCGTAAGTATTAATATAAAACAATAGTATTACTTTCATCATAACCTAATTACTTAAAGAGTTGCTTTAGTCCACAAGTTAGTCAACTAAAATAGTTAAGTACTTAAATAGTAGCGTTAACGTTCATTCCCAATCAAATAGTTACGTACATAATAGTAGCGTTAACGTTAATTCGCAATCAAATAGTTAAACACATAATAGTAGCATTAACGTTAATTCCCAATCAAATAGTTAAGCACATAATAGTAGCGTTAACGTTAATTCCCAATCAAATAGTTAAACACATAATAGTAGCGTTAACGTTAATTCCCAATCAAATAGTTAAGCACATAATAGTAGCGTTCACGTTAATTCCCAATCACATATCTCACTAACCAACATAACGTAAGTGTTTACACCGAACACACTTAACACACATTTATATAATCTGACTGACAGTCACAATCCCATTATAATACTTCACCCCGTCTTCCTCCAGCTGCAAGTTCACCTTCCCCAACTCCAAATGAGACTGATTTGAATGCCCACAACTCGGGTCTTATATACTAAACAATGATGGTCTAGGAACGAATCAGGAGGCGAGTGATGGTGCGCGCTCCAATCATAGCTCCTCGAGTTGCATAACAGGTGTCTGGTCCAATCACAGCTCCTGGCGTCGAACATACGTCATAGCGTCGGTCATCAAGTAGTTTGCAAGGTCCCCTATGACGCACGCAGGTGTGAAGGCTTGTTTGGTGGTATGCGGGCTAGCTGGTTTCCCACTCGCTAGTTCGCTCGCTAGTTTGCTTCGCCGTTTGGGTAGTTTGACTCCTTCAACTCTAATTCTAACTCTTAAATTAACATACAGGGCTCCGTATGTCAGAATATATATATATATATATACACACAGATTCAACGGTTCGCCACGAGAATAGAAAGTATGTTACCGTGGATGTCTTGGAGTCACTTTGAAGTACTTATATCATGCTTCATCATACACGTAGTTTTTTACCTATCATTATCATATTGAAGAAGGTAACAGTTAAACTTGACGACAAATGCAAAAATACCGACTTTAATGGGCCATAGGGGCATACAAATTCCTCCTAAAGCACATGTCTATAGGACATTCTTTACTAAGAATTATTTCATCTTTCATTTATGCAAATATTTAACAAAATATGCGGGACAACTTGTAGAGGCACCCTACATAACAGTAAAGAGGGGGCGGGTAATAGGGGAGCTATCCCCCCCCCCATAGGCGGCTTTCTAGGGCCTTTCCTAGCTGATGCTGAGAGGATTGGGTTCTAGTCATGTGGTGATGGGCTGGTCTATCAGAGTGAGAACTGAGCGATCTCTGTCATACCCATAGCTTAGTCTGACTGTTCCTTTTACTTATATATTTTCTAGATCTCAAGTGACGGCGTCTCTTCCGGATTGACCTCCCAATCTACCAAGATTGGAAGCCAAAGCGTCACATTTTTCCTTTGCCCCTCAACTTTCTCTTCATAATTGCGGAGGGGTACAGGGCCATGGGTGGGTCTTTGGTTTCCCGGGCGTTTCCGCACCCTCCTCAGCTCCCCGCCATGGAGTGGCTTCGGTCACCCAGGCTTTATTGTGGTCGGCAGGGAGGGTTCTGTGGGGGCGCTCGGTTATGGCCTTGGCCTTGCTCGGGGCCTTGGGGCTGTTCGGCCAGGCAGCTTGGGGAACAACAACAACAACAACAACAACAGTAAAGAGGTCAGTGATTTACATAAGTGTGTGTATGTATGTGTGTGTGTGCGTGTGCGTGAGTGTGTGTGTGTGTGTGTGTGTAATTATTTTCATTATCTGGAAGAAGTGCAAGATATAGACAGCAATTGAGTATGAATATACTAAGCTGTAATCGGGAGTCGTTATATAGATAAGAGTATAGTATATAATCTGTAAGTGCGTGACAACACTACACATGATAATATTGTTACCCTATTTATTCCAAGTCTTTTTGGACTGTCCATGTTTCACCCTAGTAGTTTGAAGATATTAATAAGTTTCACCCCACTAGTTTGGCGATAATACAACGTTTCACCCCATTCATGTCTTGATTTTTTTATAAGTGAGCAATAGCAAGCAAACTTAGAAGAAATCGGCATTTTGCCTCGAAATTTTTCTATAAAAAAAATGCTCTAATTTCGCTGGAAGGGGATCTGGGTGGGCATTTGTTACTTTGAAGGAAGTGTGGGAAGGCATTTTTGTTCGCCTAGGGTACAAACTAAAATACATCGCTTAGGAGGAAGCTGTAGGCACCAGTCGAACAAGGCGGTACTCCCGGGGAGTGCTAGGTTGATGATAAGGATAGCTGGAACTTCTGGTATACCACCTGGCCTTCCTTGTTGATCCTTTCCGTACTTCACCAATATTTAGGGCAAACCCAGCCTGCCCTCCAAAACACCTTCTCTTTTTATTAATATATTATATCACAAGCACATTACATACTACATTACCTATTCAACATTCATAACAAAATGATGAATCAACGCCCCGCATCGGAGTCCCCAGAGGCCGGGGGGGGGGGGGGAACCCAGAAATGCCCTCATTGGTCTGGCTCATGATACAGACCTATCAAAATGATTTGCACCGATATCTTCCACTCTTACTATACATTTCTGCAACATTCGTGGCCTTTATTCTAACTTTCACTCTGTTGAACACCACCTTTCCTCCACCAACCCTGATTTTCTCTTTCTCACTGAAACACAGTTGTCAAAGGCAACAGACAGCAAACCCTTCTCTATTTCCTCCTACTATCTCTATCCTCAATTCAAAGCCAAAGGTGGATGTTGCGTGTATGTATGCATCAATCTTACTTGTTCTCGTGTTCCCAACTTTGACTCTTCTGAATTCTCAACTATCTGGCTTAAGCTATCTTGTCACTTTCTCACTAAATATACATGTGCTGTTTATCTCTCCCCTAATTCTACTGACTATCAAAAATTCTTTAACTATCTTACTTCTAAAGTGGAACACATTCTATCCAACACATTCAATGTTCACCAGCACCAATGGCTCTCCTCTCTTTTCACTGACCAACCTGGTGAACAAGCCTACATCTTTTCTATCCTAAATGACCTGTAGCACCTAGTTCAGCACCCCACCCGTATCCCGGACTGCCCTTTAGATCGGCCCAACATCCTTATCATATTTCTAACCTCTAATCCTTCTGCTTATACTGTATATCTTCTATCTCCGTTGGGCTCCTCCGATTATAACCTGATCTCTGTCACCTGCCCTATCTCTCCAGTATGGCCTTTTAACCCCCTCAGCCGGCGGCGCTTGTGGCACTTTGGCGCTGCCGAATGGGAGGCTCTTCGGCAGTACGTCTTTGATTTCCCTTGGAATGATTTTTGCTTACGTGGCCGGGGACCCTCGGATTGTGTCGAGCGCTTAACCGAGGTAGTCCTCTCGGGTATGGAGGCATACATTCCATTTTCTTTCTCTCAGCTTAATGCAAACAAATCTTGGTTTACTTATGCTTGTTCTACTGCTGTCCACAATAAGGAGGAAACATTCAAACGGTACCATCACCTTCAAACTCAAGAATCTCGTGCTTTATATGATTCTGCCCGGAATCAAGCCAAATCTGTTTTTTGACTAGCCAAACTCTCTTTCATCAATAAAAAAAAATCTTAACTTTCCAACTCTAGCTCTTCCCAAGCTTTCTAGCATCTAGCCAAGAACCTCTCCAATAATTTGACTTCCTCGTCTTTCCCACTCTGACGGCACTACCTTCACTTCTTCCTCTGACAAAGCTGATCTCTTCACTTAAACTTTCGCTAAAAACTTCACTTTGGATGATTCTGGTGCTATTCCTCCCTCTCCACCCCTCTCTCACTTACTTATGCCTAATATCATAATCTCTTCTAAGGATGTACTTTCTGCCCTTTCTGGGCTTAGTACCAGATGGTGTTCCTCCTGTTGTACTAAAAATCTGTTCTTCCGTGCTGACTCCATGCCTAGGAAAACTCTTTTGTCTTTTCTTCTTGCTGTAAGTTTGTTCTTGTTCAACCTGTCCCATAAAAGGGTGACCGCTCTCAACCATTCAACTATCATCCAAATGCTTTCATCTCTTGCATCTCTAAAGTTTTTTAAACTATTCATAACTCAAAATTTCTTAAGCATTTATTTTCTCATAATCTACTTTCAGTTCTGCCAGTATGGTTTCCTTAAGGGCCACTCTACTGGTGATCTTCTGGCTTATCTTACTAACTCTTGTTCATCCTCCTTACGGGACTTAGGTGAGACTTTTTCTATTACGCTAGACATATCGCAAGCCTTCCATAGAGTCTGGCACAAATCTTATTTCCAAACTACCCTCCTTCGGTTTCTATCCCTATATCTGTGCCTTTAATCTCTAATTTACTTTCAGACAACTCCATAGCTGCAGTTGTGGATGGCCATCCCTCACTTCCTCAACCTATCAACTCCAGTTTTCCTCAGGGTTCTTTCCTGTCTCCAATTCTCTTTCTAATTTGTATTATTGATGTATACAACTGTACCTCTAGTCCTATCCACTCATATGTTGATGAATCTACTTTACATTATTCAACTAGTTTTTCACATAAACCCAGCATGGAATCACTCCAAAACAAATGTGGCGAGGCAATAGAGCACCTATATTCTGATCTATCAATTATTTCTGATTGGGGCAGAGAAAATCTTGTTACTTTCAACGCCTCCAAGACATAGTTTCTCCCTCTATCTCTCCATCACAATCTTCCACAAGACTTATCAACTTTTGTTCAACAATACACAACTCAACCCTTCATCTTCTCTCAACATTCTAGGTGTATCTTTTCATCGGACCTTTCTTGGAAAAATCATATTACCACTCATGTTAAAACAGCTTCCCACAAGTTAGGTGTGCTCAACCGTCTCCGTGGGCTCTTGACCCCCGTGCAGCTTCTTGCTCTGTATCTGGGCAAAGTGCGCCCCTGTATTGAGTATTGTTCAAATGTGTGGGGAGGTTCCACCCATATCGCACTTTTCCAACGAGTAGATTCAAAAGCATTATGCCTCATCAACTCACTTTCTCTTACTAGTCCCCTACAATCTCTTTCTACACATCGCAATGTTGCATCTCTTTCACTCTTCTATCGCTAATACAACAATCAGTGTTCTTCAGAGCTCTCTCAGTGCATACCTCCTCCCTTGCGGCGAGTGTGCGAGGCACACGCCTTTCAACACAGTCCCGGAGTTTGGGTTACAAGTTAAGGGGGGTGACCAGCATTGTTTCTCTCCTTTTCTATCTTTCTCTGGCTTGTATCCATTTGGCCCCATTCAGCCTACTTTTTTAAGACGTTTATCCCCATCCAGGTGTCGATTTGTTCCTGGCGAGCGATAGCGAGCCAGCATTGTATGAAGTAATCCGGCTTCGCCAATTTTGTTTTGTTTTTATCGAAACATGTACACATTTAGCCTGCTATGAAAAACTTGTTAAAATATGCTGGCTCGCTACCGTTCACCGGGAATAAATCGTTACCTGGATGGGGATAAACGTCTTAAAACAGTAGGCTGAATGGGCCCGAATGGATTCAACCCAGAGAGATAGGGAGAGAGAGAGAAACAAAAAACGAGGTGAGCCTCTTAAAGTTTTAATACTGATTCATAAAGCTTGTCTTAGAGTTTAGAACAAATACACAAGACTACATTAAGACACTTCAGCTTTTTCTTTATGTTCTTTCTTCATTTCTTTCTATAAGTTTTAGTTCGACATTATTCAAATCTAACCTCAATATTACATGCATTACACAATATTACATGTTTCATGCAACTGTAGAAGACGCACAGATAAAAACCAAACCCAATTAAGATGTATGATCGGAGACTTTAGTGTCAATAAGTAGATTAGAAAAACAAATATCGGAAATAAATGTAGGTAGCGTTGGACTAGGTATCTGAAATGACAGAAAATACACCATTTTATTATTTGCAGGAAAAAAGAACCAATTGTTGTGATTACATGTGTTACAAAGAAATACAACAGGATATGGGAATAGACAGAACCTTAACTAAAGAAAATACAAATAAATGTGATCGTTGCCTCCATTATTCAGAGGCCAATGATCGCTCATGTCACTCTCCTTGTTGTTCTTCGAATATTTATTGATGATCTAAATCAGTCGAAATAGCTACCTCTGACGAAGAGAGGGAGAGAGAACAGACAGGGATGCAGGATTATTAGAAGCATGGCCCTGTAACAGTAAGGTCATATTCCATATGACCTAAACTAGATGTTATAAAACTAAAAACTTAAAACTTTAGGATGAATTGGTCTAAGCGATAAAGAACAACGAAAAAGCGATCATAAAAAATTAAAAAGATAATAACAATAAAACACCTTCCTTTCAAAATGAGAACATATCGTTTCAAGGGGTACCAGGCTCACCCCCAAGCACCAAAGATAGACATTAATTACCGCTCTCCGGTGCCACAATACCAACCTCCGATGCAAGTACCACAAACTCGGACACTTAGCCACCAAGTGTCCGGCACCAAGGGGAACCAGGAAAAAACAAAACAAAACATATATATATATATATATATCAGCAATTATCACTTTCAACTTGAGGGGAGACACCTGATTCAGACAGCTTTGCCTTTTGCCATACACATAGAACACAAATAGGTATTGTCTCTGACACAATGCTAACGTAACTGTCAAAGAGCACGAACAGCAAACCTCAGTGGAATACGCAGGTCAGTAGCAGGAAGAAGACAAATGAGAAACCGGTGCTCTAAAATATGTAACACTGTAAGGACGAGGAGAATTAATAGATCCCAAGGCCAAAGGTGACCCTTGAGAGTCGCTAGAAATAGCAAAATGATTGATCTAGTTAACTAAAATCAACTTCTGAGTTAATATGATAGCAGATAAGTCTCTGGAAAAAATAGAGGTCTCCAAATATAGACTACCCCGTGCACGGATAAAATTAGGAAATACAACCCCAAAACCGACACCAGGGACAGATTTTAAACTGTCAGTTTTTACAGGCACCAAACATTCATGACTGGAATCATGTTCTAAAAACAATTAGAGAAGAGACCGCAGAACATATTAATCCTTTGTGGTTTCTAAAAACCTACAGAAGGTCACCTCCAGGAAGACCCAAGGGACAACCCTGGGGATCTGTACAGAACTAACAGGAACTGCCGACAGATCAAAATCCTCCAAGGCTCCAATACTGGAAGAGACGTGGGTAAGGAGAGTACAGGAGTGAATAGGGGAGAAGAGTACACAGTAAAAAGAGGGTGTTTTTGCAAAAACGCAAAACAATTGTTTGTTATACTTCTAAAACACATTTTGGCCTTCGTATATAAACGTGTTTCCTTAAAAACAAAATAAGTGTTTTTGTATAAACAAAAACAATTGTTTAAGAGTTTGTTACGCTTATAAAACGGATTTAGGCGTTTATAAATGAAACATGTGTTCTATTCTAAACACCTTATGTTTTCTTGTAAAAACTTGTAGTCATTATAAAAGTAAAGATATTCATGATTTATATTGTTTTAAAATAAATAATAACATCCACATGAAATCATAGTTTTAATATATCCACGAGTTTTGCATCTAAGTATATTTTTTCGTTCACAATATGACAAAACAAGAAAGCGTTTACAAAAACACATGAAACTTCAGATGGTTTCATGTTTAAACACATGTTTTAATATAAACATAAATGTATTTAATGCAACACGCCAAAAACGTTTTAATGTTTCTCAAACCACCATTTTTGTGTTTTTATAAAAAAACAAAATGTCTACTGTGAGATGGGGAAGGGAATGTAGTAACAGATTGAAGAGGATTGGAATGAAAAAGGGAAGATATGGAGGATCAGTGTATGCAACTGGGGAACAGGTCGATGCAAGAGATGTTCTTGAGAACATGTTAGTGGGAAGAGTCAAGCAGAGAGGACGGGAAGATTGGAGGAGGGGGCTGGAATAGAAAAAGACACTGAACAGGTATAGGAAGAAAGAAACACCAAGTAGAGAGTTGTTTATAAGGGGGAGTAGGGTTCTCAATTGTTGTTTGAATTCAGAGCAGGAACAGCAGAATTGAATACGAGAACGTGGAGATGGAATGGAGGGGTGAAATAATGTGAAGCATTTTGGGCGTGGGTGAAAGAATTGAAAAGGCGTGAGAGCATTTTGCTGATAGAGTGTGAGGCATATGAGAGGGAGAGAGAGCGTGTAGAAAGAAATATGTGTGAGTGTATAGGGGATGAGGAGTGGCAGAGAGTGAAGACGAATGAGGATATGGGTGTAGCGTATATCTTGGGTCTGGATGGCGTGGAAAAAAGGGACGTAAGAGAGAGGATGGAGTGTATTGAAGAGTATCTGAGGAGCATATGGGGGTGAGGATGGAACAAAAATATATAGAGACAGAGACAGGAGAGTATAAGGGATGAATGGAGTTTCGTTAAAGTTTTTCTTTGATTCTATTCTACTTCTTTATTATCTCCTTTCTTTCTACTTGATGTCTTTCCTCTTTATTTTCCTATTTTTCCCTAAAGGAAGGACGCCGTTACAAAGGCGTGGCTGAGGTGGGAATACCTGGCCGACCCCATTAGAAGAAGAAAAACAAGAATTTACGAGCCCTATCACCAAAGGACAAGGCATGTGACAATGTTGACTGTAATACTAAAGACAAGACTGTCACGATGCACATACACAAACAACAGAACTGGAAAGTTTAGTATCCAAAATCTGCAACATGCAACTACAGACTGACGCAGTAAATCCAAGGGAGGCCCACTAGCCTTCACCAACAAGCTGGAAATCGGGTTCGACCGAAAAGCCCCAGTTGCAAGAAGAAGCTTGCATGATGCACAACATCTATAGTCTTAATCCTGGATTAAGTGGCAGAGGAGTAGACCTCGCAGCTAACAGTTTAGAGGTGACAAATACTTGATACAAACGCAGTTGTATTCTGCAATCATTCCCATAATAAGTATGTAACATATCCCTAAATAGATTCTGAACCTTTATAAACGATGCTTTCAGATTTGACAAGTTTGGAACTAAAGTCAAATGCTAGTCCCATGAATTTGATTTCTCACACAGAACAATGTCTCCTACCACAAAGCATTAGATAAGGGTCTGGGTGAACCCTCTTACTTCTACTAAAGTGCATACCAACAGTTTTGCTATATTATCTAAAATACAGTCGATTGTCACCACAAACAAAGGTGACAATTAGGAAACTCTTGTGGGAGATCCTCATCCTGTGCAAGAGGGTGGAATCCATGAAGACCCTAAACACACAATCAGGCAAGAAGTCTCTAAGCAACATCGGCAAACGACGACGCAAACCAAAGGTATGAAGTTGCCGAAGGATACCATAATGCTTTACTGTGTCATAAGCCTTCTCTATTTCATTAGGCGCAGTCACTAGATGCGAAGGAAACCCCAGGGCAGCTATACGTATACAGTACACAGTCTTTTACATCTTCAATAATTATTCTCTCAGTGGCTCGGAGATAACATTTCTTGCTCCATTTTGTAACGATGACATTATTTTGACGAAGAAGCGTGGTCACCATAATTCACCTATGAGGGAGCACCAGGAGATTTCATCCCCTCATGAACTGCAGTGCTACAGGACACAGAAACCGCAGTTAGGCACCTGCAAGACAGGCTAATATGATCCATAAGCACTGACAGTGAAAACAGCGACGTAGTATAGGGACGAAAGGCTTGACTCGATTTCTATCCAGCACACTAGGGAGTTCAAGTAACTCGTATATTAGGATTAGGGAAGAAGTTAGGACCCAATCTCCCTCTTATCTTCTTTAGAATACATGCACCCTTTACATAATGCTGGCTAGTCAGTTCATCAGTATGCCGTGCCTCATCATAATATAGCGACTGTGCCTTTGCATACACAACACTGAGCATAATTCATAGTAGCATTTGGTGAACAATGGTCCAACTGGCCAGAAAGGGATGACAGAGCCATAAGGTTGGTGTTTTATGTAGAGCTTGATACCTCCACCAGCAAGCTACCGTCAGCCTTGAGAACAACTTTTGGGGCTGCAAAACAGGCCCTGACTAGCTTTTTATGTGTTGAAAATATATAGACCACTGACAATGCAATTGGTCAAGCCAAAACGTCAAGAAAATTATGTATACAAGAATAGTAATGACGATGTTCACATATATTGTTTCTGTTTCTCTCTCTCATTTAGTCTGCATTTGTTATAATTTATGTATTTATTTTGTTATCTGATGTCTCTATAATCCTTTCGTTGTCTTTTTGTATCTATTTGTATTTTGCGTATTATATAATTACTCTGTTATTACAGCGCAAACATAATTTGTAGGGCTTAGATCGTACAAAATACAATTGTTTGAGTGTTTATCAGCAAACGCCATATTAAGATGTATTATACATCATCACGCAATAGTCAAAATAAGCTTACATTTGTTAACCTAATAACAAATAGAACCTGTAGCGAACTAACCTACACTGATAAAAGCCAATTTAGATAAGAAATAACCGTATGACAAGTTTTAGGATTGCAACCATAATTTGTTTACCATAATGTCAATTAGTTTGAAATTTTACTTCAACTTTGCATATAATCCAGACCAAGAGAAGAAGAGTGATGGTCAGGAAGTGTGTGCTCTCGTTATTTGGTTCTATTCCATGTGAACAAAGTAATATAATATATCACAAAAAGTTGGACCAAATAGTATTAATTTGTAGCGTCACTGATCTTCCATTCTATACGTTAAATGAAGGTTTTAAGAAAGCTATCTATCTTTTTAAAAAAAAATTAATAATTACATTCATATTTGTTGTTAGTTGTTACCATGTTATTAATCAGAGTGAACTGAAAAACTGTTCCTTAATAAAATTTATATTAACACACAGGTAAAAGTAAATTAATGTGATTACCCAGTGTTTTATTGGTGTGTGTGTTTATTTGTACATATTCGTACTTGAACGAAAAATCACCGTCCCATCAACAACACCGCCCACCATGCTCCATAACCAAACACCTTTCGTAAAAGCAATGGCCTGTAGTGTTCAGACATGAGGCACAGGCTTTATCTTCAACATTGCACTCTCTGAACAGAGTAGCAAATGCTTGAACATATCTATGACTGCGATCGCTAAGGCATTTGTAATTCTAATGCTTAACACGTTATATCAGTAATATAGCTTTACATATATGCCTGACATCATTCAGATAATTTTATTAGATATACTTGATTCCACTAATATGCTTGATTTCACAGCGTAACCATAATATCAGACATTCGGTGTCTAGAGCATTTCTAACAACATTTGTGTACCACATCTTCTAATAGACGCCTATCTCCTTACTCAGGTCATTATAGTAAAAATGGTATTGAATATCATGATATTATTTTCAACTCTACAATAGACTCCAAAATGTTGTCGGTAATATTAACAAACATACTATATACTGTATATATACAGTATATATATATATTTATATATATATATATATATATATATATATATATATATATATATATATATATATATATATATATATATATGTTAGTAAAGCCAGGTAATAAATTTTCTTTAATACATACGAGGTTGAAAGAAATGGCAATTTCTGCGTTGGAAATTTTATTATTCAAAGTTTCCAGGTCTCTGATGAGTTTTCGCTGGGTGGCAGGAAGTAGATGAATGAGATGAGCAAAATTCATGGTGGTACAGGGTTACATAAATGTACATGATGATACAGGATATACGACACGTTTCACTGGACAACCAGCATTATCAAGTAAGGGTAGAATGATATAAAAGGTAAACAGGAAGGGTATATATAGAGGGTGGAGGATCAGAGGAGGCGAAAATCAGGGGACAAAAGTCTCCTATTGGTGGAGGGGTATTCTAGGAGTGCAAAAGGGGGAACCGCTTCACGCAGGCGCACTGGATGCGGGATGGTGTTGGTCGGGTGGCGGGGTCAAAGCTGATTGGCTGCGTGTCGAGGGGCGTGGCCTAAGTTGTGTGGTCCGTGTGGCGCCGGCGGAAGACGAAGCTGAAGGAGGTAGCGCGGGGGGCTGCGTCAAGGGCACCGGGGGGCGAGGAGGGGCGTTAGGTACTGTAGGGTAGTGCCTTTTGGCAGAAGGAAGGATCTGAAGGTCTAGAGTTTGGTTGTTGATGTTAGGATGTAAGGCTTGGATATATAACGCTTCGAGTATAGGTAACCTCCTTGGGTCACTTTCTTTATCGAGTATGGTGGTGTGTTTCTCTAACTCGTTGCGTGTGAGGTGGGGGTGAGATAGTGGTCTTTGATGGCTCCAGCCTGAAGGTGAAGAGTTAACCGACGTGAAAGACGAGTCTGCATCATGCCAATATAGGAATGAGGTCCACAGTCCTGATAATTACAGGTATGTTGGTAAATGACGTGATCGTAGGTCATTGGGCTCTTTATCTTGGTGCAAGCTGGTTTGTTGCGGAGAACGAGGTTGGAGGTCTTGGGGGATTTGTAATAAATTATTAATTTGATTTTGTTTTCCGGGTTGGTTGGGTGGACATGCTTGGAGATTATTTCTTTTAAGACGGCCTCGTCATTTTTGTGTTCAGAGGATATGTAATTGCGGTAGAAGATCTTAATTTCATTGGGGGGGTCAATGTTGGGAGGGCTTTGGGTGTACCATTTTTCAAGATGCCCTGATACACCAACACTGGACATCCCGGAGAAGGCCCTGAAAACACTACTGGAGCTGTGTACCAAGGAGGCCCCCTTCCTTTGCCCCCGGGGCAACATGTACAAGCAGATAGACGGTGTGGCGATGGCAGCCCCCTAGGAGTTCTTTTTGCGAACTTTTTTATGGGTACCATCGAGGAAGAGCTCCTAGCTGCCCAACGACCCGCCGTCTACTGTAGATACGTGGATGACATCTTCGTGCAAATCAAGGACGTCCACGAACTACAGGAACTCCAGCGTCGCTTCATGACCTCCTCCGGACTTAACTTCACCTTTGAAAAATCTAACAATGGACAACTCCCCTTCCTCGACATCCTCGTAGCTCTGAACGACCATGGGTTCAAAACCACCGTCTACACTAAACCAACTAACACAGGACAATGCCTCAACGGCGATAGTGAATGCCCCCGCCGTTATCTTCTATCCTCCATCTCCGCCTATGTAAGGAGAGCCCTCACGCACTGCTCTACCTGGGCCGACACCCACCAGGAACTAGAAAGACTATCCCAAGTTTTAGTGAATAATGGATACTCCAACTCCGACATCTCCAGCACCATCAACCACCATCTTGAAAAATGGTACACCCAAAGCCCTCCCAACATTGAACCCCCCCCCCCATGAAATTAAGATCTTCTACCGCAATTACATGTCCTCTGAACACAAAAATGACGAGGCCGTCTTAAAAGAAATAATCTCCAAGCATGTCCAGTCCACCCAACCAACCCGGAAAACAAAATCAAATTAATAATTTATTACAAATCCCCCAAGACCTCCAACCTCGTTCTCCGCAACAAACCAGCTTCCACCAAGATAAAGAGCCCAATGACCGACGATCACGTCATTTACCAACATACCTGTAATTATGAGGACTGTGGACCTCATTCCTATATTGGCATGATGTAGACTCGTCTTTCACGTCGGTTAACTCTTCACCTTCAGGCTGGAGCCATCAAAGACCACTATCTCACCCCCAACCACCCCCACCTCACACGCAACGAGTTAGTGAAACACACCACCATACTCGATAAAGAAAGTGACCCAAGGAGATTACCTATACTCGAAGCGTTATATATCCAAGCCTTACATCCTAACATCAACAACCAAACTCTAGACCTTCAGATCCTTCCTTCTGCCAAAAGGCACTACCCTACAGGACCTAACGCCCCTCCTCGCCCCCCGGTGCCCTTGACGCAGCCCCCCGCGCTACCTCCTTCAGCTTCGTCTTCTGCCGGCGCCACACGGACCACACAACTTAGGCCACGCCCCTCGACACGCAGCCAATCAGCTTTGACCCCGCCACCCGACCAACACCATCCCGCATCCAGTGCGCCTGCGTGAAGCGGTTCCCCCTTTTGCACTCCTAGAATACCCCTCCACCAATAGGAGACTTTTGCCCCCTGATTTTCGCCTCCTCTGATCCTCCACCCTCTATATATACCTTTCCTGTTTACCTTTTATATCATTCTACCCTTACTTGATAATGCTGGTTGTCCAGTGAAATGCGTCGTATATCCTGTATCATCATGTACATTTATGTAACCCTGTACCACCATGAATTTTGCTCATCTCATTCATCTACTTCCTGCCACCCAGCGAAAACTCATCAGAGACCAGGAAACTTTGAATAATACAATTTCCAACGCAGAAATTGCCATTTCTTTCAACCTCGTATGTATTAAAGAAAATATATATATATATATATATATATATATATATATACAGTATATATATATACCAAGGAAGGAAGCCCTTGCAAAGAGTCTGGCAGAAAAGGATACTAACTGTTTTTGGAAGGACATCAGATCCATGCAAAATTGTAACACACCATTACCTGTCAGTGTTGAGGGGGTTACGGGTGAAGAGAACATTGCTGACTTATGGAAAACTCATTTTAAGGAACTACTTAACAGTGTAAACCAAAGGTCTACTAATGGTGCAATTCAATATGTGAAAGATAGTAATTATGAAGACATTAAAGTGACTGAAAGTGATCTTGAGAATGCCATAAGAAAACTTAACCTAAATAAAGCTTGTGGGCTGGATGGTATATATGCAGAACATCTTAAATATGCAGATAAGTTGTTAATAGATAAACTTAGTTCTTGCATCACCAGTCTATTTACGCATAGAGTGAGTGAATGGAGTGAGTGAGAGCACAGTGAGAGCACACGGGTCGGTTGAGCTCCTCAAAAGAGGGGATTTTCGGAGGGGTATCGTGGGACTGAGTGACCCATATACGTATCAGAAGATCGGCGATGATACGGTGTTTCGGCACATAGTAAACAGAACTGGTTTCTTGTTTAAACATCGCCCACAAAGCATATTTAGTTTAATCTTGAGAGTGTTATTACCAGTATCAGTGAGGGGACAAGGAGCCGTCAGGCACTAGCCCAGCCCTGCCCAGGCACCATAAACCTCCAGCAGTGACCACAAGGTGAGTGAGGTGACCGTTTATAGGGCAGGCAGTTTCACCCTTATGGTTCCCCACCATAGGCCTCATCTTCCATCTGACCCTCGGTCCTTCAACTTCTCAAACAATTCTAACCTTTATGAAGTATTTGCTATAAGGTCCATTTTCATTTCCCTCTCTCTAACCATTTAGGAAATACTTGCTACAAGGCCCATTTTCATTCATCTCTCTCTCTCTCTCTCTCTCTCTCTCTCTCTCTCTCTCTCTCTCTCTCTCTCTCTCTCTCTCTCTCTCTCTCTCCTTTTTATCCTTAACATCTTTCCATCCACTTTCAATCACCGCACTTAACCGCCTCATTGCTATTATTTTTGGGGTTATCTATAACTTCAGATCGCTTTTTATCATTTTAGTTATTTGTTTTCCTCTAACATCTTTCATACCCAACCAGGCCAGCCCCCTCTCCAGCTCTCTTTCTCTCTCTCTCTCTCTCTCTCTCTCTCTCTCTCTCTCTCTCTCTCTCTCTCCTTTTTATCCTTAACATCTTTCCATCCACTTTCAATCACCGCACTTAACCGCCTCATTGTCATTAGGTTATCTATAACTTCAGATCGCTTTTTACCATTTTAGTTATTTGTTTTCCTCTAACATCTTTCATACCCAACCAGGCCAGCCCCCTCTCCAGCTCGCTTTCTTTCTCCCTCGCCCCCGCCCCTGCTCTCTCTCTCTCTCTCTCTCTCTCTCTCAACATTTTGTACAATTTAATAATTTTCCATAACTGCTGCCCTAGATCCGGTTACCCACTCAGATCCTGGCTCTCGCTCACTCTCTGGCTCTCTCCCTATCTTGATGTTGACAGCATTATTAATATCCTAAGCATTCATTAATACTCAACATCAGGGTGGCGTCGCCAGTGTAAGTAATCATAGGATATAATTGGCGTGCTTCCTTTCAATCAGTTAGATCTTTTAGTTGTACCGGTGCCCAATGCCGAGGATTTATACATTTAACCACTTAGCTTTAGGAGAAGCAGGCCAATTGCCCATCAGAAAGGTTGACTATGATATGTGATGTTTTTTGTTTTGTTTTTGTTTTTTACATATCCCATCAGAAAGGTCGACTATGATAAGTGAATTGTTATGCATCCAGCCAATTATACATTAATAACAACAGCAATAATCTAGATATGTGCCAGGAGAGATTTCCCGGGGTTTCTGAAACAAGGGAGACATGGTAGAGATGGAAGCACCACGGGAAGATCAGGAGGACGGCTTGGTAGAGGCAGAGGAACGGATAATCTTGGAAGACTATGGCCTAGCAGATACTAAGTGTCTTAAGTGCGGAACAACCAATGCAAGAAAGAATTCGCGAAAATGTTCCGGCTGTCTTAGATCTATTCATTTATCTTGTGCTAAGCTGACAAAGAAAACATCAGGAGAACAACCAAACTGGAAATGTCTCGCATGCCCAGGGCCCACTGCAGAGCCAACCGGGGCAACACCGGCAACACCGGTCGCCGACTTGACCCAACTGGTGACCAAATGGAAAGCGCGGATCCAGGTCCTTGCCCGGGTACCTAAAGGAGCCAGAATCCAAGTGGCGGAGGCCCTTACAACCATCATAAAGCAGGCCCTACAGCTCAAGGGCACGGCTCCTGGGTTTCTCCTATGGGGCCCTCCGAAAACCACCCAGAACCAACATACAAGACCATCTTCAGGTTTCACTAGCCACCAGAGTGAAACGTCAAGTAGCACAGTATATGGATGGAAACAAACTGGTGGAACCCCCCGAACAGCAACCAAACAGGGCCCAGAAGCACCAGGAGAAGGAAGAGGAAGAGGCTGAACAGCTACGTAAGAGGGTCGCTGCGAAGCTGGCGGATAGTGACATCAAAGGGGCCGTCAGACTGTTGTCCTCTTCAGAAGGTTTTGCTGGTCAAGGCACCGAAGTTGTTGAAGCCCTACAAGAAAAGCACCCACCTACACCTAGGGACCTAAACCTCCCCCCTGCCCCAAATGACCAGATGCGCCAACCTTTAGTTGTCACGAAGGAGCAGGTGGTCGCCGCAGTGACTTCATTCCCAGCAGGCTCAGCCACGGGCCCAGATGGTATCCGACCCGCCCACCTCAAAGGCCTCTTGGGTCAGGGATCAGGAGCTGCTGGGGAGGCACTCTTGGAAACCCTCACCAAATTCATCAACATGGTTTTAAGAGGGGAAGTACCCGACTGTGCCACACCCCTATTTTTTGGGGCATCACTCTGTGCACTGGCAAAAAAAGATGGCGGCGTGCGCCCAATAGCAGTAGGGAACACCTTCCGCCGCCTTGCCACAAAGGTGGGTTTGAAACCACTCTCGAATGGCCTAGGTCAACACTTAAGACCAGTTCAACTAGGTTTCGGAACTCCAGGGGGGTGTGAAGCTGCTGTACACGCAACCCGCACCTACCTCAGCCAAGCCCAAGAAAAACGAGTGCTTCTAAAGATTGACATGCGGAACGCATTCAACAGCATCCGCAGGGATGTCTTCCTCCGTGCAGCTCAAGAACACATCCCCACTCTGTACCCCCTACTTTGGCAGGCTTATTCCAAACCTTCAATCCTGATTTTTGGCGAGACGTTAATCCCATCAGAGACCGGGTTACAGCAGGGAGATCCAGGTGGTCCTGCTCTTTTCTCAATAGGGGTGGATGCAGCAGCTAACAAAGTAAGGTCAGAGCTGAATGTATGGTACCTGGACGATGCAACCTTGGGTGGGTCAGTAGAGAACGTTCTAACCGACCTAAATAACATCATAACTGACCTCGGCCAGGCCGGGCTAGTGATAAATGACACCAAATGTGAACTTGTTCTCCTCAACCACACACGTGAACAAGGAGAAGAGACTCAGGCCCTGTTCCGAAACATATTGCCAGATGTAAAGATCCTTCAGGAGCACCAGCAAACCCTATTAGGTTCCCCACTAACTCTGGCAGCAATCCCACCAGCACTTCAAGTTAAAAAGGAGGAGCTTCAACGTCTCGTGAGTCGCCTGATACACATCGATGCCCACTCAGCTCTGGCCCTGCTCAAGAACTGTTTCTCCATCCCAAAACTCCAATACCTCCTGCGCACATCGATGACTTACACGAACAATGGCGGCCTCCAAGAATTAGACAGCATAATCCGAGAAGCAGTGACCAGCATCACCAACGTGGAATTTAAAGAACGGGCCTGGACACAAGCCACCCTTCCTGTCCGCCTCGGGGGCTTGGGCATACGGAGAGCCTCGGATATTGCCTCCCCAGCCTTTATCTCTTCCCTCATCGCGACCAACGACCTCGTATTGTCCATCCTTTATTCTAAACCCGGAATGACACTTAATGGGGACGTAACAGCAGCGATTAACACCTGGAAGGGAAGTACAGGAGTAGAGGAGGAGCCTCAGGGTACCTCCAGGAGCAAGCAGAAAGCGTGGGATACCATCTCGGCGAAGAAAACTCAAGAAAATCTCCTAACCAATGCAGACCAGGTTGCAAAAGCACGCCTCCAGGCAGCCGCCCGTTCGGAGAGTGGCTTGTGGTTACACGCCATCCCCATCCCACCTCTTGGAACTCACTTGGATGCTGAAGCGCTCCGGGTCGCCATCGCGCTCAGAGTGGGTGCGGCAGTTTGTCACCCACACACTTGCAAGTGTGATGGGAGGATGGATGCTCAAGGTCACCATGCCTTGTCATGTAATTACAACGCAGGCCGCCTGCCAAGACACTCTGCACTAAATAATGTCATAAAACGGGCCCTGCAGAGTGCTAACTGTGCATCAATCCTCGAACCACATGGACTTCACAGAGAAGACGGCAAACGGCCAGATGGGATGACCACTTTCCCTTACAAGAATGGCCGGTGCCTCGTGTGGGATGCCACATGTGTTGACACTTTCTCCACAACCAACGCCGCCAGAAACGCCGACGAAGCAGGTGAAGCCGCCCGGATAGCAGAAAATAAAAAGCGAGAAAAATATCAAGCCATCGCCAGAATTCATCAGTTCGAGCCCCTGGCATTCGAAACTTCAGGAGTCTTCGGCCCCACCACCCTTAAGATGGTGAATGAAATAGGCCGTAAAATCAGAGAAGTTTCAGGGGAACCCCGGGAAACCCTCTGGCTCAAGCAAAGACTAGGGATGGCTATCCTCCGGGGCAATGCCACCAGTGTCATGAGCTCAGTTCGACAGGACTGAGTCATGCCACTGCGTGAGGCCCCGGCAGGAGTGGTGTATCCGTAGTCTTTCCACAGTAGGGTAAAACAAAACATAAACCTTATTTGTATGTAACATGTGTGATGCACATTAATAAAAGGGGATGTGTCGGATGGTTGAAAGCCACAGTTGCTCGCGCGTTTGGGGCTAGCAACACGTATTATGAAAAACATGCATCCTCCTTCATTCACTGTCCCCCCCCTTCACTCACTCAACCCCACAATTTGCCGGAGGATAACAGGTTTTTCACAATACGTAGACGGAGGTCTTTTTAAAAAAAAAAAAATTTACGCATGGTGTCCTGCCGGAGTCCATGATATCCGTAATACTTGTTCCTGTCATTAAAGATAAATCAGGTAAAATTACAGCAAAAGACAACTACCGCCCAGTAGCACTTGCTAGTGTGGTGAGTAAGGTAGTTGAAATGATAATGCTAGAAAGAATGTCTGCATATATTGTCACCAGCAGCAATCAGTTTGGCTTTAAGAAAAATCACGGCACAGACCAATGCATATATGTGCTGAAAGAAGTGATTGATACATACAACAAACTAAATAGCTCAATTTTCTCTTGTTTTCTTGATGCAAGTAAGGCTTTTGATAGGGTGTGTCACAAAACCTTATTTGAAAAATTAGTTAACAGGGGAGTGCCTAGCTATATTGTTAGGATACTTATTTTCTGGTATGCTAATCAAAAAATTTGTGTAAGATGGGGCAACATCCTGTCAGGCTCTTTCGCCGTAACCAATGGTGTTAGGCAGGGGGGGATATTGTCTCCGTATCTTTTCAACGTCTACATGGATGATCTTAGTCTGGAGCTGAACAAGACTCGCACTGGGTGCTGTATTGGCAGCACCATTGTAAATCATCTCATGTATGCTGATGACCTAGCCTTAATCGCGCCCTCTGGAGCAGGACTGGATAAATTATTAAGAGTATGTGAAAAATTTGGAATCGAACATTCAGTCAAATTTAATCCTATAAAGAGCAATATCATAATATTTAAATCTAACCTTCTATTGAAATCAAAGCTACCTAAATTCCATTTGTATGAAGAAATTATAGAAGAAGTAAGTAAAGTAAAGTATCTAGGACACTATATTTCATGTGATCGCTCAGATGATGAGGATATGGGTCGTCAGCGAAGGCAACTTTACATGCAGGGAAATTCAATATTAAGAAAATTTCATATGTGCACATGGGATACAAAAATAACATTGTTCAACTCCTACTGCTCACCAATGTATACAGCACAACTATGGTGGAACTATAAGAAAATTACAGTGAATAGACTAAGTATCTCATATCACAATATCATGAAAATGTTTCTGGGGCTCTCAAAATATGAGAGTACAAGTACGCTATGTGCCTATATGAACTTACACTGTTACAAATCACTCATTAGAAAGCTAACATATAAATTCATTCAGCGCCTTAACACTTCTGAGAACAGGATCATTAAAATGCTACAAACTCCAAGCATAGTGTACACCTCCAGGATCCAGGCACACTGGAGGAAGTTGCTCTATATTTAACCTTAAGTAATGATTTCAGGTCTGCTACTCTACAGAATTAGCATACCGGTACTGATCCTCATAGTGCAGTACAGTACCGATATTCCTATACTGTACTGTAGCAACATACTGTACCGGAAGCTAAATGATGTGAGGCATGGTACTGTACACAATTAGGACAGTGGTTTTGGTAACACAGTAGTTTGATGACCACTGTTTTTGGTTGAGGCAGTGCTGTGAACTACATGATAGCAAGCTGGGTATTATTTAATTTCTTTTTATTTTATGTAGCCTATGTACAGTACCTTATATATATTTATATATATTTATGTTACTGTAAGGTATATATGGACCCCAGTATGGTCCCCTCTGTACTGTGTGAGTCTGAAATAAAGTATTATTATTATTATTATTATATATATATATATATATATATAATGAAGAGAAACACCAGGGCGTGATAGAAGAGCACGTTCATCTAGTCTATGTTTATTGCAACGTTTCGGAGACACACTTACTCCATCATCATGCAAATCTAAAAATAACAGATACACACATTTGTAAGAAAACACTAGTATCATTCACTATGATACTAGTGTTTTCTTACAAATAACAGATACACACACTTGTAAGAAAACACTAGTATCATTCACTATGATACTAGTGTTTTCTTACAAATGTGTGTATCTGTTATTTTTAGATTTGCCTGGTAATGGAGTAAGTGTCTGCGAAACTTTGCAATAAACATAGACAAGATGAACGTGCTCTTCTATCACACCCTGGTGTTTCTCTTCATTATTCGCCTACGCTTTCCACGGACAAGATCAATAGCTGATATATATATACTGTAAAGTGACCATAATAATTAACCTCTTAGTGGTATACTAGGGGTAATAAACCCATCATATACCAATGGGAAGATTCTAGACACCAATCGAGCAGGGCAATATCCAGGTGAGGCCTCATAGGCATGTGTTAAGGTCGTTGCACACTGACGCGAAAGCCCCTCCAGGCGAGTTCCCAACTCGAAATTTCAACCTGATACGGCGAATCGGCAACATAATCGTGCATATCGGGAATTAGCCGTGGGTAACTCTCACGGTCCAAGCGACGAATCGGGGATCGATACGAGATTTTGAGCTTTTCAAAAATTTGTGGGAATCCCCTGGCAACTGTAAAAAAACATCTGAGTCTGGTCTCCATCACGAACTCGCCGTATTACAATCATGGTCCGTATCAAAGACGTATGGACTGTATCAAAGCCGTATGGCCCGTATCAACGTCGTCTGGTGCGTAAGCCTGCCGTGCGGACCGGTACTCGGAAAAAAAGGCATCGGAAAAAACGGCACAAGAAAAAAAAGACAGGAAAAAAAGCACCGGAAAAAATGTCACAAATTACGGACTAGGAAAAAATGGCACACAAAACAAAGACTGTATTAAGAAGAAATAGATCAATACAATGTGTTTCGATGCAATATGCAATATTGCATAATGTAATTATATATATCTAGTAGTGTACTCACCATAGGTTAGGTTAGGTTAGGTTAGATTAGAACGTAAGAAACCGGAATTCTACATAAGGCCGACCGGCCCACACGAGGCAGATCCCATTTACACCCAACCCATATGATTCATATGACTATCAAGTTTTCACTTGAAATGTTCTACCGTTCCTGAGCTAACCACACACTTCCATAACTCTGTTCCCAAACCAGTGCTTACCTATATCTTTTCTAAAGCAAAACTTATCCAATTTAAAGCCATTTGAACGGGTTATCTCGCCGTTATTTGGACTTAATACCTTATTGATGATAATTTGCACCCACTTAAACACCTATATCATATCTCCTATACATCTTCGTCTTTCTAATGAATGCAAGCTAAGGGTTATCAATCAGCCTCTCCTCATATGATAAATTTCTAACGATGTGGATCATTTGCGTCATTCTTCGTTGGACTGCCTCCAGAGAGTCAATATCCATTCTATAATAAGGACACCAACACTGGACAGCATAGTCCAAGTGAGGTCTCACATTAGGTCAGGTTAGGTTAAATAGAAATAGAGTGTCTATCTATCTATCTATTGCCGGACGCCTTACTCCCCTTCCGAGGGTGGCCATACACAGAATGCCCCCAAGCGGACCTATTCCCTGTGAGAGGGACAACCCGAGCCAGTTTAGTGAAGGACTTACAGGATTGACCACTCAATTTAGGATCCGTCCGACTCCGAGGCCCTCTGTGTATCTTGTTAGCACTATTTTTCTACAGTGGTGTTCGGCTAATCCATCCACTAACCTGCCTTACCCTTAGGTAAGCAGTACGGATTTGTATCAGCTTTACTCCCCTAGACAGGTTGCCAACCAAGGCTGACGAGTCCCATCGACCAGGATTTGTATAAGGTTGTCTCCCCTAGATGTGTTGCCGACCAAGGCTAACGAGTCCCATCCACCCACAAGTATAGTGTAATTAAGTACAGTGTAATTAAAGCAACATATAGAAGTACAATAAATATAACATATGTTAAAATTATATAATTCTTGAATAATAAATCATTTTGGAATAAATCCTGGCTAAAGTTGGCTAATTAAACATTTTGATAGATTTTCATAATATGCCATTTTTTCCTACCCCGAAGAATATGCCATTTTGTCCTGTGCCTTTTTTTCCCAGTGCCCTTATTTCCGGTGCCTTTCTTTCCGGTGCCTTTTTTTCCTACATTCGTGCGGACCGTATCTCTTCCGTGTGGAAAATTGGCAACGGTCGAGATGGCAACTGCGCGTCTAGCCTCATTCCAGTTGCACGTCTCAAGGCGTCGATACGATTCTTGTGAGTTGTATCGCAGTCTTATGGGTCGTATCTTTTCCGTGGACTAGTCATGTACTCTTCGCACGACTTTTCCTATCTTCTTTGTAGCATTCGTTTCTGTACTGTATGGGCATCGCTAGAGTCTTATCAAGTCGTGCGGAAGAGATACGGTAAAGATACGACTCTAACGATGCCAGCCATTTTCGCCGCGATCTCTAGTAAATTCGGCAAGACACAGGATTTGTATGTGTCGTGGGTGTTCGTGCCAGTCTTGAAGGGGCTGTCGTGTCAGTGTGCAACGACCTTTAACCTCTGAAGTGCGCATGGGGGTAATTGGAAACGTCCCCATGTGCTGACGTATTTGAGGTGTTTCCGTCACTAAAATATTAATTGTGCCATTAATAGCATTAATACTTATCCATATGCGCCTATTATGGGTTGATTATAAAGGTATTAACCTGAAATAACAATAAAACGAGTGAAAACAGCGTTTGGATGGTCAAAATCGGAGATATAGCCCGCGAGTTGTATAATGTATGGGTGAGGCAATCTGCTTTCCCGCCAATTTCCCCCAAGGCCACTGAGACACAGTCGATCGATACTCTCTCTCTCTCTCTTGCACTCGCTTGCCATCAGTGATGACAACACCCTGCTTGCAACTCGCTAATGTTAGCACGAAAATATACCTCAGAATAAGGGAATAACAGGGAAAATAGGTGATAACTGAAGGAGGGGAGGTAGAGGACTGAGATTTTGCATGGCCCAGGGCCCCCCAAAAAAAAAAAAAAAAAAAAAAATGTCTATGTCAAAAGTTGATTTTTTTTTTCACTCACTCATAAGAGTCTCCCCGCAGTGCGCCGGGGGAACTCTTATGAGTCTCCCCGCAGCTCCCGGGTTAAGGAGTTGCTGGAACTCCTATTTCATTTGTCTGGCTTCCCTCACTGTTTCTTTTCGTGTCTCACCTACACAGAGGGTAATCCAGCTAGATCATAAACTCCCCCTCCTATTCAATTTACTACACTTTACAAGCACACAACACTTCCTTTCAATACACCAGAATATAAATGTTTATTTTGGCTCTCCACATTTTCAATTTTGGGGGAGACATTTGTTACAGAGAGCTTTGCCTTTTGTATCCTTCATACACATAAATAAGAATATATATTTAGATAAACCACCATAAATATACCCAATGACCTTGTACACCAATTTCATGAGTTGATAGAATGAGGAAGTGAGCAATGGCCATCCAGAACTGCAGCTATGGAATGGCTGGAAAGGAAACTAGAGACAAAGGAACAGATGGAGGAATAGAAATCGAAGGAGGGTAGTTTATAAATTAAAGATTTGTGCCAGGCTCTATAGAAAGCCTTTGATATGACTAGTGCAATAGAAAAAGTCTCACCTAAGTCCTGAAAGGAGAATGACCAAGAATTGATAAGATATGAAAGAAGATCACCAGTAGAGCGACCTGAGAGTAGATTATGAGAAGAGAAATGCTTAAGAAATTTAGAACCAAGAACAGTTTCAAAAACTTTAGAGGTATAAGAGATGAGAGCAATTGGACGATAGTTGGAGGGTTGAGAGCAGTCACCCTTTGTTAGGACAGGTTGAATGACAACAAACATCCAGCAAGAAGGAAGTCGTTAGAGGAGAGACAGAGACGAAAGAGTTTGCCTAGGCAGGGAGTCAGCACGGAAGCACAGATTTGAGTACAACAGGAGGAACACCGTCCGGACTGCACGCCTTCTTAGTATTAAACCCAGAGAGGGTAGAGAATACATTTATACAAAGGATTAGGATATTAGGCATAAGTAGGAGAGAGGGGGGTGGAGAGGGAGGAATAGCGCAAGAATCATCCAAGGTGGAGTTTCTAGCAATAGTTTGAGTGAAAAATTCAGCATTGTCAGAGGAAGAAGTGATGGTTGTGCCATCAGAGTGGAAAAGGGGCATGTATTATTGATGAAAGAGTGCTTGGCAAGTCAAAGAACAGATTTGGCTTGATTCCGGGCAGAAACATAGGAAAAATGAGATTCTGTAGTTTTAAGGCGTCGGTACCGTTTGAACGCTTCCTCCTTGTTGGGGAAAGCAGTAGAACAAGCGTGGGTTTAACCAAGATTTGTTTGCATTAGACTGAGAGAAAGAAAATGGAATGTATGCTTCCATGCCCGAGAGGATTACTTTGGTAATGTGTTTAGCACTCTTCGAGGGTCCCCGGCCACGAAAGCAACAGTCTTTTCCAAGGGAAATTAAAAAAGTCCTGCCGAAGAGCCTCCCAGTCGGCAGCGCCAAAGTGCCACAAGCGCCGCCGGCATGGAGGATTGGGTGGCCGTACCAGAGATACAGGACAGGTGACAGAGATAAGTTTATGGTCGGAGGAGCCCAAAGGAGAGAACAGATATACAGTATAAGCAGAAAAGGTAGAAGTTAGAAATAAGTCAAGAATGTTGGGCCGCTCTCCGAAGCAATCCAGGATATGGTGGGTTGCTGGACTAGCTGCTCTAGATCATTTAGGATTGAAAAGATGTAGGCTTGTTCACCAGGTTGGTCAGTGGAAACAGTGGAGAGCCATTGGTGGTGGTGAACGTTGAAATCTGCTATGATGGAGATTTCTGCGAAAGGAGAGATGGATAAAATGTGTTCCAGAGATAAACAGCGCAGAAATATTTAGCTTGAGAGTGACTAGAAAGCTTTAGCCAGAGAGCTGAGAATTCAGAAGAGTATGTTGGGAGTACGAGAGAAAGTGAGATTGTTGCGCACATATATGCAACATCCATCTTTGGCTTAAAACATAGGATAGATATAGTAGGAGGGTACAGAGAAGGGTTTGCTGTCAGTAGTCCCAGACATCTGAGTTTCAGTGAGAAAGAGAAAATCAGGGTTGGCAGAGGAGAGGTGGTGTTCCACAGAGTGGAAGTTAGAGGAAAGGCCACGAATGTTGCAGAAATTATTAGTAAGAGTAGAAGGTAATACAAAAAATCATAGTAATAATAATAAGAGGCCTCTGGAAGGCAAGGGGCCTACGAACCAAATCACAGTTTCGAGTAATAAGGGGTTAAAGTCTAAGAAAGGTACTGCACTCCAACACCAACATCAATTTGTATTTGTCAGGTCGAGCTGTATAATATTGTCATAGGAGTATACTTTTGGAGTGTAGTACCTTTCTTAGACTTTAACCCCTTATTACTCGAAACTGTGATTTGGTTCGTAGGCCCCTTGACTTCCAGAAGCCTCGGTCACTATATGGTAGCTAAAAGGGTTACTTGAGATAGTCTGTAGCCTTTTAAATGGTTGACATCCTTCCTAAGATGAACAGAATCGTTTAATAGTTGCCAGAATATAATGAAACATACGTCACCGGTACATAAGAACATAAGAACATAAGAAAATGGGAGTCTGCAAAAAGCTGATCGGCCCACACAAGACATATCCCTGTCACACCCAACACCAATTACAAGGCCCAATTATAGCACTGTATCACTTGGTAGCCTATTCCACCCATCTACAACTCTGTTACCAAACCAATATTTGCCTATATCTTTTCTGAAACGAAATTTATCTAATTTGAAACCATTTGTTCGAGTTCTTTCGCTATCACTGAGCTTCAGTACATTTGTCATGTCTCCTTTATTTATCCCATTAACCCACTTGAACACTTCTATCATATCCCCTCTAACTCTGCGTCTTTCTAATGAATGTAAGCCTCATTTGTTCAACCTTTTTTCATATGGTAGATTTCTAATATTATGAATAATTTTTGTCATTCTTCGCTGTACTCTCTCCAACGAATCTATGTCCATTCTGTAATAAGGACACCAAAATTGGACAGCATAATCCATATGAGGTCTCACTAATGACAAGTAAAGTTTCAAGATAACATGGGCAGTTCTGTTACTTACACTTCTTGAGGTGAACCCTAGAATCCTGTTTCCTTGTTGCGAACGCTTATACACTGTTTTCTAGGCTTCAAATCGTTGCTAACAAACACACCCAAATCTTTCTCACAGTCTGAGTTTTCTAATTCCGTATTAGCTAGTTTATATTGTGCATTAGTATTCGTCTTCCCTATCTTTAATACCTTACATTTGTCAATGTTAAAATTCATCTGCCAATTCACTGACCATTCGTGTAAGGTATCTAGATCCCTTTGGAGGCACTCTATGTCGCTATCTGAATCTATTGTTCTCCCTATTTTGGTATCGTCTGCAAATTTACTTATCCTACTAGTTATACCTAAATCAAGTTTATTTATGTATATAATAAACAGAGTACCCAATACAGATCCCTGGGGGACACCACTCTTGACTGATCCCCACTCTGACTTAGTACCATTTATGCTGACTCTCTGCTTCCTACCAATTAGCCATAACCTAATCTATCCCAACAACGACCCACCTATTCCATGCGCCTCAACTTTTCTCATCAATCTCTCATGCGGGGACTCTGTCGAAAGCTTTACTGAAATCTAAATATATTATATCACATGACTTGTCATTATCTACCACTTCATACACCTCTGAAAAAAAACTAAGCAAATTAGTAAGGCAAGAACGTCCCTGAGTGAATCCATGCTGAGAAGAATTTATTAAATTAAATGTTTCTAAGTGGTTTCTAATTTTCGTAGCAATAATTGACTCTAGTAGCTTTCCTATGATTGATGTGAGACTAATGGGACGGTAATTGGATGCTATTGATTTATCACCTTTTTTTAATATTGGAACTACATTTGCAAGCTTCCAAACTTCTGGAACTAAACCGGTTTCTAATGACTTGTTAAATAGAAATTTTAATGGGTAACTTAACTCATCTCTGCATTCTTTTAATACTCTAGCATATACCTCATCCAGACCAGGAGATTTATGAGGTTTCAGTAGACTGTCAATTTCCTTAAGCACATAATTTCTACTTATAGTAACCGTACTTAACCTATTTTCTATACTATCGATATATACCTTATGGACTTCTGGAAACTTATCTACAGTATACCTACAGTATACCTACAGTATAGGTATTGGTTTTTTATCTATATATTTATGTGTTTATATATTTTTTAGTTTCCTCGCTAGACCTCCAAGTTTAGAAAAACACCCCCTAGATCAATTTGGTATAATGTATTACCCTGAAGATGTCTTGAGCAAATAGACGAAAGCTTGGTGTTCCATTGTCTCAATTTTCCTAGCGAGTTTTAATATATATATATATATATATATATATATATATATATATATACTGTATATTGTGTATATATATATATATATATATATATATATATATATATATATATATATATATATATATAATAGGGATCTTGGGTTTTCCTGATGATGGCTGCAAGACGTTAGCCGAAAATTTCAAAAATATATCAATAAGATGTTCCAAGCGTTCTTTTCCTCCTTACCCTTCTACTATGGAAGCTGAGATGCCCTAGGTCAGTGGTCAGCAACCCTTAAAGCTAGAAGAGCCATTTATTTAAGTTTCATACAAAAAATTGTATTGCCGGACCCACAATATAAAACAAATGGTCTCATGAACCGAAATCTACAGTACTTCAGAAATAAGAGCATATACCCTACTTTTGAACTAAACAAATTATATAGTAATATTGTTCCATATATTGGTATTCACAAGACTAGGAAAGACATGTGTCACATTTCTAGAATCATAACGATTCATACCTATACTGTGCTATACATCCTTTCGAAACTAAAAATATAAAAATTTAATGTTGCCTTGAATGTGTTATATGATACCTTTATTTTGAAGGAAGAATTATTACTTCTGAAGCTTCTGGAGCCACACTAGTGTCCTGAAAGAGCCGCATGTGGCTCCTGAGCCGCAGGTTGCCGACCCCTGCCCTAGGTCATCAGCTGATGTACTTTTTACTATATATACAGTATATGAGTGAGTGTGTTATGTATTTTTATTTACTCAAGTTCCCCGTTTATATGTCAATATATTAGTATCTATATGTATAATATAATATCTAATGTATGTAAAGTGGAAAGTTTTTTATGAGCTAGTCGTTTCCTAAGATCAACTCAATCAGTATTCCCAATAGTATTCTGATTCTTTTATGATGATTGCCAAGGCTTTATTAGAGCATATTATAATGCAGCACGTCATGTTTAAGAGTTTGGATTCTTAACACCTTATTAGCGGCCTAGGCGGTTTATTTATATGTACCGCCCAGCGGGGTGTTTTTAGCCAAAATAGGGCTGTTTACGTGATCATTTTCATGCCTAAATAAGACCCAGAACGTAAAACAAGTATCTATCCCTGAAAGGGCATAAACAGAGCTATCGAATGACACCATAACGATCCTTTTATGATACTTGTTTTCTTGCAACAACCGTGCAACGCGAGTGCAAAAAGCATGTAATTAGGCACTTTCCCCATACAATTCCGTATATAGCGAGTGAGAGAGGGAGGGAGGAGGTGGGATTCGTGTCAGTAGGTTCGCCGCGGTGGTCTGGAGCAGTCATACGCTCGCTACTCTCCTGCCACCACTTGTCTCTCTCTCTCAGCAACATTACGTGCTGAAATTGCCACACGACCTATGTCGAGCGCCGCCACATAGTCCAGCTTTATTTAACTCGACTTATGTTGTGCGCCGACAGTTAAGGGTTAAGGCATACAATTAAAGTTCCATACTTATACCCAATGGGCAATGTGCAACATTACGCTATTCAGTGTGCAGTTGGGTCTGAGTACATGATTAGATTATTATCCAGTATTCAGTAAATGGATATCAATCGTAGTCAAGTGCCTAACCTTATACTGTCTTGGTGGTGTAATGGTTAGAGTGTATATAATCTGTATGTGGTATTCCAGGTTCGAATCCCGGGAGGATCATATGCTTCCATTAATTTCATTGGGAGGTGTTCGGTGTTGGGAGTGAAATTAATTAATTAGATTATGCAGAAAAGGAAAAGTTGAACCTATGCAAAAAAAAACAGCCTTTCATGAAAGATCATTGTCCAATTCTGGATAATTTATTGCATAAAGGCACCGGTATCGCTTGCGTGAGGATTACTTTTCAACGAGATATCAATATGTGTAGCCTCAAAAATGTTAACTTGCACGAGGCTGTATTGTAACAAGAAATATACGAATAGGCTTTGGGATATTCTCTCAACAGAGTACTGTAGGTAGATCGACTCGCAGAAAATATGTAGTTCTGCCATTGTCTTAACATTTGAGTATGTGGCATCATATCCACTTCTTTGGACATATGCATAAGAGAATCCCGGTACACAATGCATGTTTCCCTCATGAACAGGCTTCGAACTATCTTATTCATCCCTTTTTACTATCACAGATCCGTAAACTGCACAGAATAGTCTAAATACAGCTATGATACAATTAAAAAGGTGTCGCCGGTACTGAAAGGGTTAATGGTGCATCCTCTTCTTAATTCTGACCTTATCCCGTCAGCCCCCACCCCCCTCCCTTCCATCCCCTGCACAACTCCAGCACAATATGCTGCCCGAAAGAAGCTCAATGCGGGCCCTCAAATTATCAAAGAAAACAATAAAGATACCCGTAAAATACAAGTTTTCTTCGACTCCAAGTTTAAGAGAAAATGTATATTTTAGGGTTAACCTTTTAAAATATATCGAGTGCACGTATTTTAAATTTGTTTAATATTGGTTTAATATATTATTTTATGATATTTTGTGTTCTGTTGGACTTATTATAATTAATAACAAAATAAACTATAATAATAAAGAGACTTCACCAGCGATTTTGTAGATGTCTACAATTAGCTGAGCAGTTGCTCATCAATCTTCACTTTTGAATCCTGCGTACAACTTACAAGACGCAGAAGATTAGCTCCACTCTCTCCGTTATTATTTCTAAACTATTGACTTTCCCGACCTTCAACTGAACTAGGCTAGGCTTAGGCCTATAGGCTAGTTAGATATATACAGTAATTTAGTGGCGTATATCCTCATAGTGACATAGGCTACTATTTATTTGTAGCCTACGAATATCAAAGGTTTTAAACTTTAGGCCTAGTCTGGCCTACCTGTAAAACACTTACAATGTGGAACAGGGTAGAACTCTTTTGGAGTGTTTCTCCTGGCAAGGGGGTTTTGTGTGTGATTGGGAAGGTAAATGGCCATGACCTGAAGTTCATTATTGACACAGGTGCCACATCCACTATAATTCCCAAGAGCTGTGTTGACAGATTCAACCTGTCCAAAGATTACATTCCATTCTTGGATAGGAAACCTATTGCTAGCGCCTGTGGAGTAGTAGGCCGACCAGAACTAACCTTGGGTAATGTTACCATGAAACCTTTGATTGTCGTATCTGATCGGCTTGTATGGGACCATGGGTTACTAGGGTGTGACGTCATTCTTGATTGTCGTTGCATTATCAATATGCATGACAAAACCCCTCACCTTGTTATTCGATCTCCAATAGTATATCCAGTTCCTCGCCGTGTTACACTTGTACAAGTTCTCATGAACGGCCATAAGGAATCTGTGTTCCCTGACACTGGTGCAAACCGTGTTTACGTATCGTCTAAATTTGCCCAAAAAGCTAATAACACATTGGTGTCACTAGAAAAGAAAACTGATGTTCGAAACATTATGTCTAAGGGAATGATGAAGACTACACAAAAGATTGTAGATATGACGGTAGTATTTAATAACCGTACAGTATCCAATGTGGAAGCAGCCATCCTCGATAAGGTAAAGCATCTGATAATTGGTATGCCTGTACTTAAGCAATTTGAGAGTGTTTATTGTAATAGTTTTGGCTTAGGATTCAAGACTTACCGAAAGGATCTCGAGATGTCTATGAAAGTAGAACGATCACGACATCTAGTTCTAGGTAGCTATGACCATGTTAATGAACATGGTTGGTATGGTCGTAAAAGGAAGTATGAAGCGATTACTGATAGTACAGATGTATTATGTGAAAGTTTGTCGGAACCTTCTGTATGATGGGTAAAAGGTACTGGTAGTTCTTGTGATCTGCTTAGGCTTGGTACTGTGCAGATATAGGCCTATAGCCGGCATTGAGGGATAAGCCGGTAAAAATTGAAGAAACCCCAGACAAAATTTTTAGCATGAAGGTAAATGCGGGGAAGATCAAGTCTTCGAAAGGGGTGAAGCCACAGAGTGTGAGGTGAAGTTGAACGGTCAGGCTATGGAGATTGTCAGCTCATTTAAGCATCTGGGCAGTGTGTTGAGTAAAGATGGGACTATGGATGAAGAAGTGCGTAAAAGGGTGCAACAGGGGAAGAGGGTTGTAGGAACGCTGAAATCAGTGCCAAGAAATAGGGTGTTCAGTATGGAAGTGAAGGAGTCCTTGCATGACAGTGTGGTAATCCCGACACTGACTTCTGGAAGCGAAGCATGGACGTTGGTGGAGAAACTCAGACCAAGAGTGAGAGGGGTGGAAATGAGTTACTTGAGAAGTGCGTGTGGAGTTACATGGAGGGATAGACAGACGAATGAGGAAGTAAAAAGGTGTGGTGTGGAGGTAGATGTGCTGGAAAGTGTGAAAAGGAACACCTTGAGATGGTTCGGCCATATGGAACGTATGGGAAGCGAGAGAATGACTAAGAGGGTGTACGAGAGCGAGGTGGAAGGACAAATGGAGAGGTGAACCGAAAGAGAGGTGGAAGGTGCCCAGTGCCCACCTCCCACCTGAGGATACGACCGGGCGGAGAATATTCACGTTTTTTACCACTCCAATGCATTCCCCACCTATTGTATAGCTCTTCAAGGTTCATATATTCATATATGTAAAATAAAAGCACATTGAAAACAAAATGAATGTGTTATATCGTAAATATAACTAATTCTGTCAGAATCCAAGGCTAGAAATTCACAAATAACTACCCTAGCCCCTAGGGCAATTTCGCATTTTAAAGGTTAACCTGCTAAGCACGAGCTATAAGTAACGAACACTCTATAACTGGGCAGCCATGTTTGGCTTCATTCCAGCCTAAAATTGTAATTTTATGATAAATATCATTATTACTTATTCATATGCGCCTATTTTAAGTTTAATATGAAGATAGTAACATGTAACAGCAATAAAACAAGTGGAAATAGTGTTTGGAGGGTGAAAATCTCGAATTATTGCTGACCATTCATTCGTGAGGTGAGAGACGAGCGAGGTTTACACCCTGCTCTCTCGATATCTAGAGGGAGACTGAGACCTGTCTCTCTCCCTCTCTTTCCCACGCATAGACACACGGAAGACCACACCCTAGGACCGGTTTGGAGATATTGGCATGGTAAATACACCGAGGAAAAATAGGTGATAATTGAAGAGGGGAGTACAAAGGAGTACAAAGGAAATCAAGCAACAACAGATCTAGTGACCCTTCTAGGTTGCTTGTCCTCCAAAACACTGAGGATCAAGTGTCCAAACAGTGGTTTAGAGTGGGTAAGGGAACATTGGAAAGGGAATTACTGCCCTGGAACTAATGTCCGTGGGAGGGGGGAAAGGAGGGGATTTTGACACATGTGGAGGAGTGATACGAGGTATGGAGGCGAATTATCTCTCTTAAACACCATTTCTTTTGTTTTAAGTGGTACTGGGGCCTTTTAAAAGTTTTTGTTCAGGCCTTACCTCTTAAGAGTGTTCTCGCCTTTACCCACCAAAACCTCTTAAGAGTGTTCTGCCGTTCCTGGGTTAAGGAGACACCACAACTATTTTTAATTTTTTGGATTTGTTATCTATTATGTTTAGAAGCTTTCTAGGAAAGGATGTAGTATCTGGGCATACGGTCGACGATCGTCATGTTTACATAGGTCGTGCGCTTGCGGTTGCGTTCCCGTCTATTTTGACTGCTATTCTTTGTTATTTGCCCCCTGCTGGCAATATATATGATGATGACAATAAGTCATGTGGGGGTGAGGGGAGCAAAGCCCCCCCTCAACCTATTATTGTATCCCACGGCAGTCAAAATAGACAGGAACATGATCACAAGCGTGCGAGTAGTGTAAACCAAGATGTGAACGAGGAGGGCGGTATGCCCGAATACTACATCCTTACCAATTTGTCCAAAATCTAAACGACATACCCAACTCTGCGAAGGGTTACCATCATCACTAATTACTATCATTATTTCTACAACTGTCACCATCATCACTACTACAGTCACCATCACCATCATCACTACTACTATCACCTATTGGAAGACTCGCCCCCAAAACAACTTGCCCCAACTTTTTCTCTCCCTGAAATAGTCACTGAAATGTTTCCCAGGCTGTCTGGCCGAGCAGCCCCAAGGTCCCGAGCAAGGCCAAGGCCATAACCGAGCGCCCCCACAAAACCCTTCCTGCTTACCACTAATGAAGCCCAGGTGACCGAAGCCACTCCAAGGCGGGGAGCTGAGGAGCGTGCGGAAACGCCCGGTAAACCTAAGCCCCACCCAAGGCCCTGTGCCCCTCAGCAATTATGAAGCGAAAGTTGAGGGGCAAAGGATAATAAATGTGACGCTTTGGCTCCCAATCTGCCAACCTCTAGGTTGGCAGTAGGGAGGTTAATCCACGGAAGAGACTCCTTCACTCGAGATCTAGAAAATGTAGAAGTAAAGAGAACAGTTGGAGTAAGCTATGGGTATGGCAGAGATCGCTCAGTTCTCACTCTGATAGACCAGCCCATCACCACATGACTATAGTCCTACAGACCCAAACAGGCGGTTATGGGCGCGGTCACCTACCCTTACACTGGTGCCACCTGTCCACTTGACCCTTTCCGTACGACAACCTTTCCAAATTACTCTCGCTACCTCCCCCCCCCCGTTCAAGGTCAATGTAGGGAGACCGGCTCTCTCTCTATATACTGTATGTGTAAGACTGTGTAGCCCACATGAATGCATAGATTATTATTGCTATAATAAATTATATTACTATTTATCTCTCTCTCTCACTCACCCTACACACCTCCCCCCCCCACACCACACCACTCCCCCCCCCCCCCCCCACACACACACCACACCACTCTACCCCCCTCCCCCCCCCCCCACCCCCCATATTACCATTTTATATTTTTACTTTTTTTCTACACCACCCAAGAGGTAAAAGTTTCTGCCCAATTTTGTTAAGAGGTTTCCCCTCTGTACCATCTGTACCATCTGTTTTGTCTGACTATGCAAGTGGTGGAGCGGCTTCCATTTGGATGGTGTCAAAGTCAGGAATGAAATGAAGTGAGAGTATAAATTTCGTGCGCCTGGCACCGCGCCATCACGTGAAATTTGAGATGAGTTTTTTTGGCCGACGTCTGACAACGTTGCGGTAGCCATGTTGCCAAGCTGTATACAATGTCAATTGAATTTACTAATAAGCGAATTAATTATAAAAACAATAAAGCTTTTTTGTACCTGTAGAAATAGCCTGAGCATTTCAAACCGACTTAAGGTACTTAATACCGAAAATAATATATTTTCGTTGTTTGGGATTATACATGTGGCACCAATGTAAAGGGAGTAACCGCGGGTAGGACCGCCTGTTAAGATCTGTTTGACTATAGAACCCATACCTCTCAGCATCAGCTAGGAAAGGCCCTAGAAAGCTGCCTTTGGCGGGGGTATAGCTTCCCTATTTCAACCACTTTCGGGGTTGGGCACCCGCTAGGTTAGTTTAATTGACAGTATATGAATCGAAAGGTAAATCACCATCTACATACCCAATGACCATATATACCTTTTTGATTTAGTGGTATATTGGTGGTAATCTAACATTGTATGATTTAGTGGTATATTGGTGGTAATCTAACATTGTATGATTTAGTGGTATATTGGTGGTAATCTAACATTGTATGATTTAGTGGTATATTGGTGGTAATCTAACATTGTATGATTTAGTGGTATATTGGTGGTAATCTAACATTGTATGATTTAGTGGTATATTGGTGGTAATCTAACATTGTATGATTTAGTGGTATATTGGTGGTAATCTAACATTGTATGATTTAGTGGTATATTGGTGGTAATCTAACATTGTATGATTTAGTGGGATTGGTGGTAATCTAACATTGTATGATTTAGTGGTATATTGGTGGTAATCTAACATTGTATGATTTAGTGGTATATTGGTGGTAATCTAACATTGTATAATTATGAATATAAAGGTAAATCACCATCAATATACCCAATGATCATATATACCTTTTTCCTACCCAATACATACTCTTGATTTTATATAGGTAATTAAAGTATCCATAATAATCTACTCACTTAATAAGGGGGCCCAACTCGTTTGTTTTCTCTCTCTTTCCCTCTCTCTCTCTCTCTCTCTCGGTTGCATCCATTGGGCCCCATTCAGCCTACTGTTTTAAGACTTTTATCCCCATCCAGGTGTCATTTTTTTCCTGGCGAGCGGTAGCGAGCCAGCATATTTGTTATGTATTTTTTTGACAGCAGGCTAAATTTGATATTTTTCGATAGAAAAATGTCTCCGGCGGAAGCTGGATTTCTCCATATAATGCTGGCTCGCTATCGCTCGCCAGGAATATAACAAAAACCTGGATGGGGATAAACGTCTTAATACAGTAGGGTGAATGGGGCCGAATGTATACAAGCAAGAGAAAGAGAGAAAGGGAGAGAAAAAAAAACAGGTCACCCCCTATAGGTATATTGGTGGTAATATACCCTTATAATACAAGGTTAGAGAGATAAATCACAATCAATATACCCAATAATAGTATATTTAATATGTTTGTGACATGACCCAGCCAGGGCTCAAACCCAGGCCAGTGGTGCAGCACTCCAGCACCTTAACCACTCGACCACCTTAATAATTAAAAGGGTATATTGGTGTTAAGAAACACATCTTATACAAGGACAGACAGAAAGGTAAATCACCATCAATCTACCCAATGATCTTACATGCCTTTTTTTCATTTGAATGTATATTGGTGGTAATAAACCCATTTATATATACAATAGAAAGGTAAATCACCATCAATTTACCCAATGATCTTATATACCTGTTTTATGATAAATGTATATTGGTGGTAATAATCCATCTTATACAGGGACAGAAAGGTAAATCACTATCAATATTCTTAATGATCTTCATATCTTTTTCGTGCATCATGTAAAAGGGTAGAAAGATAAATTACCACATATATACCCAAAGATCTTGTATATTTTTTGTCCATCCATCTCATACAAGGATAGAAGGGTAAATCACCATCAATATAACCAAGATCATATATACCTTTGTCATCCATCTCATACAAGGATAGAAGGGTAAATCACCATCAGTATACCCAATGATGATCTATACCTTTGTCATCCATCTCATACAAGGATAGAAGGGTAAATCACCATCAATATACCCAACGGTCATATATACCTTTGTCATCCATCTAATACAAGGATAGAAGGGTAAATCACCATCCATATACCCAACGTTCATATATACCTTTGTCATCCATCTAATACAAGGATAGAAGGGTAAATCACCATCCATATACCCAACGTTCATATATACCTTTGTCATCCATCTAATACAAGGATAGAAGGGTAAATCACCATCCATATACCCAACGTTCATATATACCTTTGTCATCCATCTAATACAAGGATAGAAGGGTAAATCACCATCCATATACCCAACGTTCATATATACCTTTGTCATCCATCTAATACAAGGATAGAAGGGTAAATCACCATCCATATACCCAACGTTCATATATACCTTTGTCATCCATCTAATACAAGGATAGAAGGGTAAATCACCATCCATATACCCAACGTTCATATATACCTTTGTCATCCATCTAATACAAGGATAGAAGGGTAAATCACCATCCATATACCCAACGTTCATATATACCTTTGTCATCCATCTAATACAAGGATAGAAGGGTAAATCACCATCCATATACCCAACGTTCATATATACCTTTGTCATCCATCTAATACAAGGATAGAAGGGTAAATCACCATCCATATACCCAACGTTCATATATACCTTTGTCATCCATCTAATACAAGGATAGAAGGGTAAATCACCATCCATATACCCAACGTTCATATATACCTTTGTCATCCATCTAATACAAGGATAGAAGGGTAAATCACCATCCATATACCCAACGTTCATATATACCTTTGTCATCCATCTAATACAAGGATAGAAGGGTAAATCACCATCCATATACCCAACGTTCATATATACCTTTGTCATCCATCGTATACAAGGATAGAAAGGTAAATCACCATCTATTTACCCGATAATCTTATATATATTTTCAATCAAAAGTATATCAGTGGTAGTAAACCCATCTATAATACAAGAATAGAAATGTAAATCACAATCAGTACACCCAATTATCTTCTACACCTTTTTCATTCATCTAATATATGGATAGACAGGTAAATGACCATCAATATACCCAATTATCTTACAGTATATTCCTAGCCTTTATTTAGCCTTGATTATTGACAGTTTGAATATTGATTGTATTGATTAACAACAGGTATTCATTATCATGCAAGAATATTATCTATAAAGTTCTCACGATAACTTATGGTGCAGCTAAGGTGGGGTTTATAATGAAGTGTATATTTATCAATTTATTTATTTATTTATATATATATATATATATTATATATATATATATATATATATATATATATATATATATATATATATATATATATATATATATATATATATATATATATATAATATATATATATATATATATATATATATATATATTATATATATATATATACCGGTATATATATTATATATATATATATATATATATATATATATATATATATATATATATATATATATATATATATATATATATATATATATATATATATACATAGACTACAGTAGATCTGGACTGGACACAAAAATGGAAATTTGCAGTAAGGGACCTAAATTCAGAAAACGAACCCGCAAATTCGAACCTCAAAACCGCGAAAATGTGATATTTTCGCGGTTTCGAGGTTCGAATTTGGGGGTTCGTTCTCCGATTTTGGGTCCCTTACTGTAAAGTTCCATTTTCGGGTCCAGTCCAGATCTACTGTAGTCTATGATATATATATAATAATACTATAAGTGCAAGTATTATATAACCCCTGGAGATATGAGAGATATGAGTGTGTCCTTGTGAGTGTGTATGTGTGTGTGTGTGTGTGTGTGTGTGTGTATATGTGTGTGTGTGTGTGTGTGTGTGTGTGTATGTATGTGTGTGTGTATTATCTGTGGCACCAAGCTAGTCACATGATAGACACATCTGATAGCAAACAGTGTACTGGCTGGGATACTACTACTACTATTTCTATTACCACCATTAATATTACTACCGTTACTACAACTACTGCTACTACTACTACTACTACTATTACTACTACTACTATTTTTTTGTTTTTTTTATTTAATATTTTTCATACATTTCATGTTACTACTACTACCATCACCACCTCCACCATCACCACCACTACCATATATTTAATATTGTACACATACTAAATTTCACAAGCATCAGATACTACTATTCTACACCATGCAACTTCAATTCAGTCTCCTTCCTATGCGACCCTCTGCCACTGCTGCCTCGTAGTCTACTTCTGCCACCGTCACTGGTTGTGGTGCAGACCTTCTTGTTCCCCGCAGGCATAGTAGTGCTGATCTGAGCAATGAGAAAGATAGACGGCATCTCATCCAGGCTACGACGTGGCTCCTAGGCTGTTGCTTCTTCTCTGCGATGATCTCTGCTAGCCTTGAATAGAAGCACTGGGCCCTGGGTCCCATCCCTCCTGATGTGGTGAAGACTAGTGGGGTAAAGCTGCCATGTTCGACGTGTAAGATCCTTTCTCCATATGTCCTGATCTTCTCTCGTTCGTTCCTCTTGTGTGCAGCCACCAGAGACAGCTCGCTGTAGCTGTGGGCCATTGGGTCAAATACTCTTATGTCAAAGAACGCTCGCTGTGCATTTGTCCAAAAGCCTCTTGCACTAACGTCCAATCTTGCTTCAGTGGATGTGTTGGCCGTCCTGTGCTGCATGATCTCTCCATCCAAGGGAATGAGTGATGGTTCGCTCACCACATCTCTACACACCTCCCTGAGCATGTTCGCTGTTACATCTCTTACTTCATCGTGCCTGATGCTGATGAATCCTCCTTTCTTACATATCATGGTGTGGTCTGTATCGTTGATGGTTCCACAAACGCATCGATCGGGCAGTCCTTCAATCGGCCAATCATACCTCAGTGCAATAGCATCATTAAATTCTTGTTTGTTGAGATTGAAGCTTTTTGCCTTGATTGGTAGTGTTGTCAGCCAATTTGAAGCGCCCGTTTCTTGTGCTATTAGTAGTTTTCTTGTTTGTCTCGGGTGAAGTTGTCCCATCAATTGTGCCAGGTCATTTTTCTGTGAGTTTTGCCTCTCTGACGTGATGGTCTTTCTGATGTTGTAGATGTCTGCCTGGTCTACTTCACCGTCAGAATCTTGTGCTATGATACGGTCAGTGAGAGATCCTGTTATCTTTACTGAGTTCTGGTATTCCGTTACCGCCCTCTTCACTGGGTCGATGATTCCCATCCCTCCCAACCTAGGAGGCAGTGCGAGCAGCTCCCTATCTGTATCATTCGGGGTGTGCAACTTTATCCACGCTGGGATGAGTTTGTCTCTGATGGCATCTTCCAGCGGTTGAAGTAATGCGCTCACATTTGGAACGGTTCTCATCAAGTAGGTCCAGCAATGTTTGACACCATATGTGAATGCCGAATACGCGGCCTGTGGTTCCGTCTTTGCAATATTGGCCAGTTTCTCAATTTCTTTTACCCATTCTCTGACCTTCTCCTCTATGTATTTGTTCTTGAACTCTTCTGTGCCGATCACCGCCCCAAGGTGACGCTGTCCGTCCTTTGTTACTACCACTTCACTACCGCTGAAAGCTTCTACCGCCCTTTCATAATGTTCTGTTTTTACTATTAGTATTGACTTTCTGGCATTTGGATGGTACCCTATTTTTGGTCCTACCTCTGATATTTGCTCCCACCAGTGCTTGAGATTGTTGACTTTTCCCGCTCCAGTGAGATCGTCTGCATAGGCCACCTGCTATTGCTGCTACGATTACTACTACTGCTAATACTAATAATTGTTGGAGATGTTGACACGTCTCTGTTTTGTTTTGTTGGTTTTCTCCATCCAAGGTAAGTGTATATGTATATACATACTGTATATATACAGTATATATATATATATATATATATATATATATATATATATATATATATATATATATCATAGACTATGATATATATATATATATATATATATATATATATATATATATATATATATGTATGTATGTATGTATATATATATTTTTTTTTCTATGTGATTGAGGGAGGCAAAAGGCAGAACTGCCTATAGCGAGTGGCTCCCCCATAGTTGAAAGAGTGACAGGGCCAAAATCAAGGGACGTTCGAGCCAAAATGCCTGGACACACGGAGTTTGAAGCAATTTAAGTCATAGGAAGAGGGAAAGACTGATTCTGGGAGAGAATTCCAGAGCTCAGCTGTTGAGTAGAAGAAAGTTTGAGAGTAACGTTTCACTCTTGGGTTGGAGAGTTGCACAGAGTAGGGATGGGATTGAGTTGCAAGACGGGTACCACGTGCCCTACGTAAAGGAAATGGTATACACTGGGAAAGCTCTGAGGAACACCGATTATTATAGTAGCGATAGAATAGCGAGAGAGATGCAACATTGCGGCGGAGAGAGAGAAATTGCAGAGAGTTGGTGAGTGGACGGGAGTTAATGATACGAAAGGCCTTCCTTTCAACTTTGTCTAGGAGAGCGGTGTGAGAGGAACCTCCCCACATATGTGAACAATACTCAATACAAGGACGCATATGCCCCTGTACAGAGCAAGAAGCTGTGCAGGGGAAAAGAACCCCCTAAGGCGGTTGAGCACACCCAGCTTCTGGGAGGCTGCCTTAGCAAGACTGGTAATATGGTCCTTCCAACTGAGAGCAGAAGAAAAGGAGACACCAATACTGTATATATATATTGTATATATACTGTATATATATATATATATATATATATATATATATATATATATATATATATATATATATATATATATATATATATTTATCTATATATATTTTCTTTAATACATACGAAGTTGAAAGAAATGGCAATTTCTGCGTTGGAAATTTTATTATTCAAAGTTTCCAGGTTTCTGATGAGTTTTCGCTGGGTGGCAGAAAGTAGATGAAGGAGATGAGCAAAATTCATGGTGGTACAGGGTTACATTAATGTACATGATGATACAGGATATACGACGGACGCGTTTCACTGGACAACCAGCATTATCAAGTAAGGATAGAATGATATAAAATCAGAATCTAAATGTGAGGTGAGGACTCACTAGTTGTGAAATAAGAGAGATCAGAGCAAGACAAGTGGGGGTTAAAAATGAAGAGTTGAAGAGTATGAAAAGATGGTGGGCTGTCCACCTAGCTATTTTTTATGCTAAATATACTGTGTATCCGCAAGAATTCCCGTCGCGAGCAACCACAGCCAACCCTGGCTTCTCCATATTTCCTTTCCAGAAAGATGGGCCCGATAGGTCCCCTGCCTGGGGTCCGCCATGGCGGGCCCCAGGCAGGAGAACTATCGTTTATATATATTGACTTCATTAGGAAAACTATGTTGAGTGGACAGTCAAGGGCTCAAGCAGTGCACCAGCTTGAGAGCAACGCCACTTGACTGCCCCTATAATTATGTGGTACTGTGGGATTGTTTTGAGGCACTGACAACTCCCTCACAGGGTCGGTGCTACCCCGGAGGGATCCGTCCTAGCACTCTGGTAAGTAAGTCATGGGATACTGACGGAAGTATTGCTGGGTGCTCTACCGCATCCCCCGTCTGCATTGCCCCTGGTTGAGTCTTATCGGTTCTGTTATATTGAGTGTCATATTCGGTTATGGTCGTATTTGATTAGTTTTATTAGATAGAGTTTGCCTCAATCGTGATGTAAGTTATCTTGCCTTGCTTCCTCCCGATCATATCGCCAGTTTACCCCTCCAGCTAGAGCCAAGACCACATTGAAGTGATCCTTGGTTCAGCCTTGAGACACACCTGGCTAATAATGATCAGAAATTCGGCTGGAATGGCTTATTTAGTGATGTTATAACAGGTGGTCGCCTTATTAGTGATATATAATGTTTTTACCCTGCTTCCTCCCGGTCATATTGCCAGTTTGCCACTCCAGCTGGAGCCAAGGTGACACTAAAGTGTTCCCTGGTTCAGCCTTGAGGTGCATCCAGCTAATATTGATCGGAAATTCAGCTGAATCCATATCATTTTAAATGAATCTTGGTTCGGGTAGTGGTGCTTCTACAATGGTCCTGGAAGTGGGGAACCAACTGTGACCAATGTGGTCTCCCTGTATCCAGTCCATAACGGGGTCGTTCATTTGACTGTATTTTCTCACCAGGTTTTTTGCTCTTTCCGCTAGTTTTATGTTCATGGGACATATATTAGCCTCCATGTGCATTTCCTCTGTTGTCTTAGTGTATGGGAAGTATTCATTGAATGAGAATCTTAGTGCTCTATTTTGAATTTTCTGTAGCTGTGATATCTGGGTTTTGCTTAGGGCACATAATGGTATCGCTGGGTATTCTATTATAGGTAGTACAAAGGATTTGACAAGTTGCAGTTTTATATGTTGTGGGAGATCTTTTAGTTTGTATAGCTCACTTAATGCTTGTTTCCCCTTGATTGTTAAGTCCTTGACATGTCTGCAATAACCTGTTGTAGTGATCTGTAATCCCAATATTTTACCTTTATATGCATAATCTATAAGCTCTCCGTTTGCTACTACTTCCTCGTATTTTTTGTTTGCAATATTGATTAGCGTGAATTTAGTCTGGTTAGTTTTTATTTTCCAGCTTTTTTCAAACGCGTTGATTTTTTCTATTTCTGCACCAACAAGCTCTGCCATAAGTCTTCTTGATTTTCCTCTGTAAGTGATAATTTGAGTTATGTCGTCGGCATATGTGATATTATGGCAATCCATTGCAGGCTCGGGCATGTCTCTGGTGTAAATAGTGTATAAGGTTGGCGAAAGGATTCCCCATTGAGGTACTCCACTTTTTATTACTATTTCTGGCCCCATTATTGTTCCCACACGTATACTGACTGTGCGGTCCACGAGGTAATCACATAATATTTTCTCAAAGTAGGAAGGTAAGCCTAGTTGTAATATTTTGAATTTGAGTCCCTCATGCCACACCTTATCAAATGCCTTCGACACGTCACATAGAACTATTGAGCATTGGTCACGGCGACTCTTAGCATGGGCTAATATTTCAGAAGTAACCAAAAGTGCTGTGCCTGTGCCTCGGTGTTCCCGGAACCCATGCTGCGAGCTTGGCAGTAAATTGTTATGGTTGAGATGTGATTTTAGCCTTGTATTGATGATTTTTTCTAATAATTTTCCGGGTACTTCTAATAAGGTGATTGGTCTATAGTTTCTTGGGTTGAAAGGTGATTTAGATCCCTTTGGTATTAAGTTAATAATACCCTTTTTCCATTTGTCTGGAAAATAGCCTAGGCATAGTGAATCATTAAATATCTCAACAAGTTGCTTTAGGGCTCTTTCGGGGATATTTAGTAGAATAAGTTTATTTATATTACTATAACCCGGGGTGTTATTTTTCAGTTTGTGTATCAGGTGTTTAACTTCTTCTATTGTCGCATTTCTTGTCGTTTGACTTGTATTGTCGAATCTGGTGTGGTCTATATGGATGAAAGGTATGGTTCTTTCTAAATTCCTATTTAGGTATGTGTGCACCTCCTCCTCCTTTTCATCATCAAAGTCTTGGTTCTCCTCTTCCGAGATCTTGAAGACATCCCTCCATATGTTCCTGAAGATTTCCTCTTTTTTCTTGCTGTCGTAAATTTTGTTATTATCACTGTCTAGAACATATGGGGGGGATGTATTTGCCGTCCCTTTCATTGTCTTAATTTTCTGCCAAAAAGATACAGGGTTTTTTGCATTATCAATTAGGTATTGGACATTAGATTCCCAGTTTTTGCTACTGCTGTCTCGGCATTCATTAACCAGTAGTTGTTTTAGCCTTTTATAATGGTTATAATCTACCCAGGTCCAACCGTTTCTAATGCTGTTGTTGTAAAGTCTGTTGAAGCAAGCTTGGATATTTCTAATTTTGTTATTTATGATAGGTTTTGATATGGTCTTTTTCGATCCCATTGGGATTGCCCCCTGTATACCCTTTAGAATCGCTTCATACCAGTCATTTATTTTTTTGTCCACAATCTCCATTCCCTCATAACCACTCCAGTCATAATCGTTCTGGATTTCAGAGTTGACTATTTCTCTGAAGAGATCCCAATTTGCTTTATTGAATAATGGTCTTTCTACTGTGGGTTCAAGGATTGCTTTCGAAGTTATTGTAAGGAGCACGGGAAGGTGATCTGAAGATGTCAGTGGTCCAGTTTCGATTTTGGTATTATGATAAGTTTGAGTGTTGCTAATGATGATATCTGGGGTAGTCGCTGCATTATGACATAAGTATGTGGGAAAATATGGTCCAAGATGAATCATCCGATGGTCTATGAAACGCATAAGGTTTTTGTCCACATTGTTATCTGTATTGTGACCAAGTCTTCTGTGCTTGGCATTTAGATCTCCAATTATATACATGGGTTCATTATTATACAGCAGTTTCTGAAAATCAGGAAACGGCAGGAAAGGTCTTCTTGGGGGCAGATATGTGGTAGCTATGTTGATTGGTCCTGTATTTGTATAAATCTTCAGGCTTAAGACGTCTGTATGGAAGTCATCATCAAGTTTATGTTTAATATTTGTCTTAATCAACACTGCTGAGCCATCATTTCGTTCACTACTCGAGTTTATTTTGTAAGTTATATATCCAGATATGTTGATAGTTTGGTCAGGTTTCGCTCCATGGCTATTAAGTGTTATGATATCTGGATCCAGTTCTTTGTATATATTTGCCAACTCCGTTTTCCGGGTTTCCCAGTGAAGAACATTGTGATGAACTATTCTGATGGTCTCCATGTTAATCAGATGATCTTCTTACCCTTGGGTCTCTGTTACCTGGTAGAGGTGATTTGTCCACCTGAAGCCCAGGCCTCAATTTCCTGAATTCACTCTCCTCCATCGTCACCCAGCAACTATTTGTATTCTTTTGAAATATATCTTCTTCTTCATAGTCTGCATTGGTGTACAACCACTTGTATTTCCTACTTTGAAGTGCGTTGAGCAACTGCTCTCGGCCAAAAAAGTCTGTTGGCCATCCTTGTGCTCTAGTTGTGGAGATTTTTAGTCCTATATCTTTACCCTTCAAATTAGCATTGATGGTGGGTTGTCTCAATGTGAGTTCCTTCTCCTTCTCTCTGCGTTCTGAGCTAAATGGTTTTTTGTTAGTGTTTTTCTTGTTTGCTTTCTTTTTTGGTCGATTTGCGATTGCAGTTGCTGTCTCCGTAGATTCTTCCTCCAATTCGGGGCAATCCTCCTCTGGGTCAGTGCCAAGGCCCTTAAGAATTTTGGCTGAAGGTGGATTATTTGGTACATTTAATGTTGGCAAGTTGTTTCTTCGGAACAAGTCATTTAGTGTGATGTCGTATGTTCCTGGCTCTCCTACGTTGATCACGTGTGCATATAAAATGCATTCTAGGATTTTGGTTGTCGAGCCTTTTGATAGACCAAGCTCAGGGTTCCGGAATTCAGTTGTTCTTGCCTTGTCACTGTAGGTTATTGTAGGTGATGTTACACTCCCTTCCATCATCTTACGTTTGTCTTTAAGTGCTGTTTTCCTCTGTGCACATGCCATTGCTAGAGTTCGATGGTCACCCTTGCAGTTTATGCACTTTTTAACTGTGTTTGTGCACTCTTTCCAGGTATGATTCATTTCACTACATTCTGAACAAATTTTGTAATCTTTACCTTTCTTGCAGTTGTTGGTTGTATGGTCTTCAATCTCATAGCAACGCATACACGATTTAATCGGGATGAAGTTCTCCTGTTTTATTTGGGTAGCTGGTACACTCACATTGAACATGATCATACCGCTGACTGTAGCTTTGTTGGCTAATTTGGTTTGGTTGAAGGTGATTTTTAGAGTGTTGCTCTGTTGAAACTTGTACACTTGCTCAACACCGTCTTTTGCCCATTCATTTGTTTGTTCGATCTCAGCGGTTATATCATCTTCGGAGTTCTGGTAAATGTGATCATCTATGGCAAACAGAAGCACAGATTTTTTGGCTTTGATTTCTGGTGGCAGTAGAGCCGTGAATTCCTGCTTGTTCAATTCATCAAGAGTGGAAGTCTGAAAAAGTTTGTCTGTGTCACTGTCATCTTTGATGAGAATGACAAATCCATCATTAATGGGGATTATTCGGGTCGCATAAATCCCAAACGTGCCCAAAATGCTGAGGAGTACTGTTTTGGATGCTTTCAATTTGGGCCGGGGGTGTTTAATCTTAACTCGCGCCATGGTTTATTACAGAATGGCCATGAAGGGGTTAGGCTGGATAACTAGTTTTTAAAAAAGAATACGCATAAGTTTGTGGATCAAGAAGCTAGGACGTCCGACCAAAGCAGCCAATCAGCTAGGCTGATTTGGATTTGCAAAAGCACCAGCTGTCTACAGGATCAAGATTCGATCAAGATACGAGGTGCTCCTCTCTGATTGGCCGATGCAAGCCAAACTCGATCTTCCACACTCAGCTGTATCAGGTGACTACTGGTGAGATTATGTTAACAAATAAATAGATTGCCTCAAGGGGCTTGACTTTACAGATAAGAAGTGTAAAAGAACTATCAGGCCACTAGAATCGCTTGAACCAGCCAGATTAAAAAAGCAAGGGATAGTTCTGTTAAAGGTCCTGTTAAAAACAAAAACAAAAAGTTAAAAGTTAAAAGTTAAAAGCTCTCAGGCCTAATCCCTGCCCTGGTTTCAGCAGATAAAACCTAATCCTAAGTGCCCTTAGTGTCACCCTACGGATGATACCTGTTAATGATATAAAAGATAAACAGGAAGGGTATATATAGAGGGTGGAGGATCAGAGGAGGCGAAAATCAGGGGGCAAAAGTCTGCTATTGGTGGAGGGGTATTCTAGGAGAGAGAAAGAGAGAACCGCTTCACGCATGCGCACTGGATAGTTGTTACCGACCACCGACCACCGATGGTGGTCGGTTGGCGGGGTCGAAGCTGATTGGCTGCGTGTCGAGGGGCGTGGCCTAAGTTCTGTAGTACGTGTGGCGCCTGCGGAAGACGAAGCTGAAGGAGGTAGCGCGGGGGGCTGTGTCAAGGGCACCGGGGGGCGAGGGGGGGTGTTAGGTCCTGTAGGAAAGTGCCTTTTGGCAGAAGGAAGGATCTGAAGGTCCAGGGTTTGGTTGTTGATGTTGGGATGTAAGGCTTGGATATATAAGGCTTCGAGTATAGGTTATCTCCTTGGGTCACTTTCTTTATCGAGTATGGTGGTGTGTTTCTCTAACTCGTTGCGTGTGAGGTGGGGGTGGTTAGGGGTGAGATAGTGGTCTTTGATGGCTCCAGCCTGAAGGTGAAGAGTTAACCGACGTGAAAGACGAGTCTGCGTCATACCAATATAGGAATGAGGTCCACAGTCCTCATAATTACAGGTATGTTGGTAAATGACGTGATCGTCGGTCATCGGGCTCTTTATCTTGGTGGAAGCAGGTTTGTTGCGGAGAACGAGGTTGGAGGTCTTGGGGGATTTGTAATAAATTATTAATTTGATTTTGTTTTCCGGGTTGGTTGGGTGGACATGCTTGGAGATTATTTCTTTTAAGACGGCCTCGTCATTGTTGTGTTCAGAGGACATAAAATTGCGGTAGAAGATCTTAATTTCATTGGGGGGGTCAATGTTGGGAGGGCTTTGGGTGTACCATTTTTCAAGATGGTGGTTGATGGTGCTGGAGATGTCGGAGTTGGAGTATCCGTTATTTACTAAAACTTGGGATAGTCTTTCTAGTTCCTGGTGGGTGTCGGCCCAGGTAGAGCAGTGCGTGAGGGCTCTCCTAACATAGGCGGAGATGGAGGATAGAAGATAACGGCGGGGGCATTTACTATCGCCGTTGAGGCATTGTCCTGTGTTAGTGTGAATCTATATTGTTCCAAATAATAGACTTTCACTGTAAGACAAGAACAAATTACAGATATTTCTCAAGTTTCATTAACCGATGACGGAAACATGACCCCAGATTTCAATAAACATTCGCTAAATAAAAAAATAAATAAATAGCGTTGAAGTCTGATTAACCCTTTGAAGCTCTGACGCGTTTTAGAAGTTTATTTTGGCTATCATTAAATGCTTTTATGCAGCTTAGGAAGTATCTGTGGGTATTAAAAGGGTAAATACTATCTCAATTAACCCTTTGACTTCCATATACCGTTACTAATCTGAATAAAATCGTCTAATAGTAGCCAGAAACAGAACAGAAACGCGTATTGGAGCTTGAAAGGGTTAAAGACGCGAAATACTCAACTTTAAGTCGGATTCGGAGCTTACTGAACACGCATGTGTATTTAAGGGCATATCCTTCACTTTTTGGTCGATTTTTTCCATGTATTGACTATTTTTCTAGTTTCCTTGCTAGACCTCGATCAAGCTTTAGAAGACTTGTCTAGACCCCCTTTCAAGATAAATTTGTACATTTTTTGGTAGAAAAATTTCCCGGCCGAAGGCCGGTTCCTCTTAAATAATAGGCTCACTATCGCTCGCCAGGAAAAAATCGACACATAAATGGCAGGAAAGGTCTTAAAATTGACAGAAATGGGACAAAAGTTCATAAAATCGCCAAACTAATGGGACTAAAAATGAAGGAGAAGGGGGTCTAGAAAAGCGACACATCTCCCCTTATACGTTGATATTCACCGCGTGTAGAAGTTCACAGTACTGTATTAGGATTAGGGGCCGAAGTTACTCAATACATTTCTATTCCACACCAAGACGTAGGACCCTATTCCAGAGTACACTACAAGGGATTATTCAGTAAGCCCCACGCATCTTGGTACGAATGGATTTCATATAATTCTTCTCCTGGCATGCATAGAGGAATCATATAATTGTAGAATATATCACAAATATACACGAATTAATGCTTACGCCTAAGGGGGTGAAGGGACAACAACATATCCGCTTAAAACCTGTTCTGGCTCCCCTTACTATGCATGCCAAGTATTATTTTGTGTTTCCTATATTCCAACTACTCCCTCTCGGGCATAGGCTGAGAGCCTTTACATTCGACCATTATACATTGAACGGTGAAGCCCGTGAGGTCTCGTTCCAGTCTAGGGGGTGAGACATGTGGAGCACTTTTAGCTGCAACTAGCCCCTGCCATCTTGCCATCGCAGGATGCATGGGGCTTAGTTGCTCACTCACGGCTTGAAGCAGCCCCATCTCTGAAACTGCCTCGCTCCAGTGCTACACTGTCTCGCCTCCAAGACTCGGACCCCTCCATTTTGAAAACTGAGAGGGAGTGGAGCCCACCCCCACCCCCCGAACCCCGCTTAAAAAAACCTATTCTGGCACCCCCTTCGTATGCATGCCAAGTATAGGCCCTCCATCTTGAGAACTAAGGGAGTAGTTCATGAACAATCAATTCACAGACAATGCCCTGCATATTATTATGTTTTTTACACCAACCAACTTCACATCTAAACTCGCTTAATGAAATCAACAAATACATGTGGCACTCCGAGGACTCTATCACGCCGTGGCTGAGCGAGTTAAAGTGTGGGGAATTATTCTGATTGACTGCGGATCGAATCCTGCTTGAGACCTAAACATTTTTCTCTCTCTCTCTCTCTCTCTCTCATATATATATATATATATATATATATATATATATATATATATATATATAGGGTGATTCAGTAACCCTTTTCATAAATTTAATGGTAAAATTCGGGAGACAAAAATAAGACTAATTTACTCTATGACCCTTAGGGTGAGTCTTTGATATGATGGAGATATTACACCTTTAAAGTTATCGATAGATAGAAAAGAAAAAAATCTAAGGAGTGAGAATGAAAATGTCGTTGCTAACTGGCAGGGTAGCGTAACCAAGACTTGGTATCAAAATCTAAAGATACCACGTGTAAGCAAAGAAACAATCTTTAGATTCATGTACAGATTGATTCAAGATTCATTAAGACAAGCGGAGTATCAAAGCTCAAAGTCGGCAGTCAGATCCCTCCTCCTCCACTTACCCCTCTTCCACCACTTACTCCTCCTCCTCTTCCTCTTACTTTTCCTCCGCCTGCTTCTCCCCTTGCTACTACTACTACTAATACAAAGATTATTAATAATAATGATGATGATAATACAAATACAGTAGTAATGTACCTTTGTAAATTGCGAAACGAACTGCATCCAGCTACCGTATGCAGCCATTTTGATACCAAGTCTTGGTTACGCTACCCTGCCAGTTAGCAACGACATTTTCATTCTCACTCCTTAGATTTTTTTTCTTTCTATCTATCGATAACTTTAAAGGTGTAATATCTCCATCATATCAAAGACTCACCCTAAGGGTCATAGAGTAAATTAGTCTTATTTTTGTCTCCCGAATTTGCCATTAAATTTATGAAAAGGGTTACTGAATCACCCTGTATATAGCAATGAGAGAGAGAGATGCAAGTTAACATTTTTGAGGCTACACATATTGATATCTCGTTGAAAAGTAATCCTCACGCAAGCGATACCGGTGCCTTTATGCAATAAATTATCCAGAATTGGACAATGATCTTTCATGAAAGTGTTTTTTTTTTTTTTGCATAGGTTCAACTTTTCCTTTTCTGTATAATCTAATTAATTAATTTCACTCCCAACACCGAACACCTCCCAATGAAATTAATGGAAGCATGTGATCCTCCCGGGATTCGAACCTGGAATACCACATACAGATTATATACACTCTAACCATTACACCACCAAGACAGTATAAGGTTAGGCACTTGACTACGATTGATATCCATTTACTGAATACTGGATAATAATCTAATCATGTACTCAGACCCAACTGCACACTGAATAGCGTAATGTTGCACATTGCCCATTGAGTATAAGTATGGAACTTTAATTGTATGCCTTAAGAAGCCAAACTCTTAAACATGACGTGCTGCATTATAATATGCTCTAATAAAGCCTTGGCAATCATCATAAAAGAACCAGAATACTATTGGGAATACTGATTGAGTTGATCTTAGGAAACGACTAGCTCATTAAAAAACTTTCCACTTTACATACATTAGATATTATATTATACATATAGATACTAATATATTGACATATAAACGGGGAACTTGAGTAAATAAAAATACATAACACACTCACTCATATATATATATATATATATATATATATATATATATATATATATATATATATATATATATATATTGTTACGTATCTTGATCCTCAAGTGGTTAACTTGATGAATCTAGATAGCACAGAGATATATATTAAGGTATCAGTCAGCTGAAGGCAAAACAAAAGTAAAATCTAATAAAATAATTTCCTGTTGTTGCTTCCTTTCCTTTTGGATCTTAGGACTTGGTATCCTTTATTGACTGATACTCTTTACTTATGAAAAATACTAAAACTAATTAAAGTCATGTAGTATTTATAAAGAATTATTATTTAACCGAAGCTTAGTAGGCTATGGTTATGAACCGAATAAGTTATAGCTAAAGAAGGACTATTAATTTTATAAAAAGTCTTGAAAGATAAATATTAAAGTAAGAATATTTCTGTCTCTTACCCTTTTTGAAATGAATAGATAGTTTTCTTCTATGTCCTTTTATTTATATTTAATGTAATTATTCTTGGTTCTTGTCTTACGTTAATAGTATTATATTATTATTATCATCAGGAGTAATATCAAAGTCACATAAAAAGTTAGATATATATTTAATAATTAGTTAAATTTATTTCTTAACCACGTAACATTGAGGTTTGATTATGAGTAAATAAAGTTACAGGATCGTTTCATAGATTCGATTCAGGTCTCACTCAAATAATATGAAAAGCAAAATATAATATTTTGAAGCAAAAGAATTTTCTTCAGCTTAGGAAATCACTAGAAGTAATATTAACACAGCCATGTTAGTCTAAGGCGATATTACTAATACGAGACAATAGCATCACCGTACTAAGCACCATTAAGCACTGTAAGCTTAATTCAAAGAAAATGAAAGAACTCGTAAGTATTATAAAACAATAGTATTACTTTCATCATAACCCAATTACTTAAAGAGTTGCTTTAGTCCACAAGTTAGTCAACTAAAATAGTTAAGTACATAATAATAGCGTTAACGTTAATTCCCAATCAAATAGTTAAACACATAATAGTAGTGTTCACGTTAATTCCCAATCAAATAGTTAAACACATAATAGTAGTGTTCACGTTAATTCGCAATTAAATCGTTAAACACGTAATAGTAGCGTTCACGTTAATTCCCAATCACATATCTCACTAACCAACATAACATAAGTGTTTACACCGAACACACTTAACACACATTTATATAATCTGACTGACAGTCACAATCCCATTATAATACTTCACCCCGTCTTCCTCCAGCTGCAAGTTCACCTTCCCCAACTCCAAATGAGACTGATTTGAATGCCCACAACTCGGGTCTTATATACCAAACAATGATGGTGTAGGAACGAATCAGGAGGCGGCGGGTGGTGCCGGCGCCAATCATAGCTCCTCGAATCACATAACAGGTGTGTCGTCCACTCACAGCTCCTGGCGTCGATCATACGTCATAGCATCGGTCATCGAGGTGTGGGGCGAGCATGCTGGTATGGGGCGGAGATGGTTTGCCCACTCGCTCGTTCGCTAGTCTGCTTCACCACTTGGGTAGTTTGGCTCCTTGAACTCTAATTCTAACTCTTAAATTAACATACAGGGCTCCGTATGTCAGACCTCCCCCCTAGAAAAGAGTTTAAGGAGTATAGTACATAATATTAAACATAATACATAAATAGATTCACCACCAGATTGGCAACAGCAAGATTATAATGAGGATATAATAAGGATATCACCCAAAGTAGGCAACGTCTCCAGGTACCACATCAGAACATAGCCGGAACGTAGCTGGAGCGTTATTCGAACTGCAAGGCATCTCACAGCTGAAGGCTTAAAAGCGCACTACAAAAGCATGATATTTACCTCGCTACAAGGGAGAGCTAATTGCCAAAATCCTCTCATTAAATTAAACTTACTGCTGTAGGAGGCCAACCTGGTAAATGTAATCTTTAATAGATACGTGATAGGCAATCGGCTAGCACGTTTTGGACCCCCTTAATATGCTTGACATCCAGGGAGTATTCCTGCAGCAACAAACTCCACCTGGTCAGTCGTTGGTTTTTATTTTGGAACCTATGCAAAAATTTTAAGGGGTGATGGTCAGTATATACAGTGATGGCACCAGAGGCAGATTGCACATAGACAGCAAAGTATTGAAGGGATAAAATTAATGCCAACAGCTCCTTCTCAATGACTGAATAGTTACGTTGGGCAGAATTTAATTTTTTACTGAAATAACACACAGGATGCAATACTTCACAGTCGTCTTCCTGGAGCAACACTGCACCAACCCCGGTATTGCTCGCATCCACTGCCAGGGAAAAAGATCTGTTAAAATCAGGAGCTCGGAGTACAGGATAATTAGATAATATATACTTGGTAGCAATAAAGGCCTCTTCACATCCAGAGGACCACACAAACTTCACATCCTTACGGAGAAGATCTGTCAGGGGAGCTGTCAACTTTGAAAAATTTATAATGAAACGCCTATAATAGCCAATCATGCCTAGGTACCTTTGGATATGTTTCTTACTGCTAGGAGTTGGGAATTCTAGAATAGACTCTACCTTTGCTTGAGGAGGTGCAACCTGCCCCTGACCTACCGTATATCCTAGATACTGGACCGTACTCTTTACAAAGGTGCATTTCTTAAGATTAACCACCAGATTGGCATCAGCAAGATTTGAGAATAGCAATCTAAGTTGGTAAAGATGCTCCTCCCATGACTTTGAAAAGATAAGAATATCATCGATGTAGACAACGCACCCAGGTACCCCTTCAGTCACCAAATTCATGAGGCGCTGGAATGTAGCTGGGGCGTTTTTCAAGCCGTAGGGCATTACGTTACAGCAGAAGGCTTGATTGTTGACTACAAAGCATGATATTTCCCTTGCTCTGGGGGTGAGAGCTACTTGCCAATATCCCTTCATCAAGTCAATCTTGCTGATATAGGTGGCTGTACCAATCTGGTCAATGCAGTCGTCGATCCGTGGCAGTGGGTAGGTATCGTTCTTTGTGACAGCATTGACTTGCCTATAGTCCATACATAACCTATGGCTCCCGTCTGGCTTTGGCACAAGTATGACCGGACTACTCCACTGGCTTAAGGCCCTAGTGATCAGTTCATTAGAAATCATAAAGTCAAGCTCGACCTGCAGTATACTCCTGCGTTGTGGCGAGACACGGTAGGGGATAGTTTAATGGGAGTTGCATCCCCTACGTCGATGTCGTGCACGGCCAAAGAAGTGAGCCCTGGAGTATCACGGAACACATTGGGAGACTGAGATAAAACAGAGATTAGTTGGTTCGCTTGATCAGAGGGAAGATGACATAGTTTAGATGGTAATTCCCTCAAAGCCACTGAATTATACTGAAAGTTGGATAGGCTACATGACAAGTCAAAGTCTGCATGGATACCTTCAGGCTCTGGAACAGTCTGTTGCGGGTCAGTAAGAGAACTGAAGACTTTGTCCGCACCAGGCTGCTCACAGGTCCTGACATTCACTGCCACAGTGGGAGAATCTGGAGGAGAGGAATCAGGGGACCTATGGTAGGGCTTCAACATATTTATATGGAATACTTGCGTGGGCTTTCTCCTGTCTGGGGTAGTTACTAGATAATCGGTAATGCTCACCCTCCGAATGATCTTATATGGGCCCCTGAACTTGGCAGATAAAGGTTGGCCAAAAAGGGGGAGCAGGACCAAAACCTCATCACCGGGCTTAAACTCCCTCTCACGGGCTTTTCTGTCATACCATTTCTTCATGGAGCTTTTAGCCACTGTCAAGTTTTGAGCGGCAAACTCACATGAGGATCTCAGCCGGGTTTTGAAATCTGAAACATACTTGAGGAGGTTTTGGTTCCCCTCCTGGCCAACTAGGCTATCTTGCAATAGTTGCAAAGGACCTCTTACCTGGTGACCGAAAACTAGCTCATTAGGGGAAAAACCCAGGGATTCAGTTGGAACCTCACGAGTAGCAAATAAAAGAAAAGGTACCCCCTTATCCCACTCAACTCCGGTCTCTGTACAATACTTACGTAACATTCCCTTTAATGTCTGATGATATCGTTCGAGAACCCCTTGACTCTCTGGGTGGTAGGTGCTAGACTTTACATGCTCGATACCCAACTCCTTCAGGGACTGCTGGAAAATGTTAGAGGTAAAATTAGTTCCTTGATCACTTTGCACCTCATGGGGGAAACCCATTCTGGTGAAAAAATTGGAGCAGTTCCTTGATTACAGTTGGAGCAGAGGTAGTCCTTAAGGGTATAGCCTCTGGGTAGCGAGTTGCCATGTCCATGATAGTTAATAAATAAATGTTACCTTGGGAAGTCTTAGGCAATGGGCCTACAATGTCCACTACCACCCGAGTAAAAGGATTCTCGAAAACGGGCAAGGGCACCAGAGGATGTACAGGCACCTTCTGATTGGGTTTTCCTGTCATCTGGCAAGTGTGACACACTCTACAACACTCCACTACATCTGCACGCATTCCTGGCCAGTAAAAGTGGGATCTGATTCTGTCTAGAGTTTTTCTCACACCTAGGTGTCCTGCCAATGGTATACAATGTGCCATTTCCATGATATCTTTACGACAAGGTTTGGGGACTACTACTTGATGGACGTCCCAAGCCCCGTCATCGATTGGTCTGTGTGGCGGTCTCCATCTTCGCCACAATACTCCTCCTTTGAGGTAGAAACATTCACCACCCTCCTTCTCACATTCCTCTTCACTCACGGACCTGGCAGCTAACTCCTTGCATTCACAATCATCTCTCTGTAGCTCTACCAGGCCGCTAGGACAATTTGGAGGGGTTTCATGGTCATCGTTAGGGTCAAGATGAGCCATAAAGGTGTCAGATAAATCCACCTCAGTCACATCATCAGGCACAGTTGGAGCATCATTCACACTCTCATCATCCCTTTCATCAACTCTTACATTCGGTACATTTCTGTCTGAGGGAACTGCTACTTGAGACATTGAACGTGTGACAGCACACACAGGGAAAACAGTTGGCATCTCCTTTTCGAGCTCACCGGTTAGTGGCTCGTTAACAGGGGAAAGTGACAAAATGGGGTCTGGTCGGACCTTCTCACCTGCTACATCATTCCCCAAAAGGAGAGTTACCCCAGGCACAGGGATATCTTGGGACCTACACAAAGCTATGGTGGCCTCACCCTGTAGTAACTCACATTCAATTTCGCCTTTTACCAAGTATGCATAAAACTGGCCTCCAGCACCTCTCATTACAACTGGTTCGCCAGGTGGGCACTCAGTGTAAGGATTCACCATGAGGGTGCTAGTAGAACCTGTGTCTCTCAGAATTTTTACCTCATGCATGCAACCATTTAATCTCACGTTGCCAGATGAAATAAAGGGACGGTAACTGTCCTGCACTGATGGTGAAATTATTATTGGTTTAACCCTTGTGGGTTGCACCACACATGCTACTACACCCCTGTCTAGATGATTTACGTTAGCTGCTAGGTACTCCTTCTGTCGAGAGTCCTGCATTAAAGGAACTTTTGGTGCTAGGTACTCCTTCTGTCGGGAGTCCTGCCTTACAGGCACATATGGAGTTTGAGATACGGCGGCAACTGTCTGCCCCGATCTCTCGGTTCTCTCCTTGGCCCAGCACTGATAAGCTAGGTGGCCTCTCTTGCCACAAAAAGTACATACTTTAGGGGATACGGGAAAGTTCCCTCTTTGAGCATTACTATTAGTTTGGGGCCCACCTCTGTTACCATTGCCCTGAGTCGCATTTTTAGTTGGGGGAACATTTCTATTTTGGCTAGCTGGGGAAGACGTTATAGGCTTGTGACTGGGTCGGTCAGATTTGTGATTGGGATACTTAAAATTAGAACTAGAATTATCGTAGGGCTTCTTCCCACGAAATTTGTTGTTGAGCACGTATGTGTCAGCCATGTCAGCAGCGTCGGCAAGACAATCTACCTTTTTCCCCTTTAAATGATAGGATACAGAAGAATCAATTTTCCATAGGAAATTTTCTAACAGGACCAACTCCTTCAGATCGTTGTAGCTTGTGACTTTCTTACTCTTGACCCAATGATTGAAAGTTTTAGTCATGGTCCTGGCAAATACCTTATGGGTTTCTTCTACTTTCTTCTGGTTTTTACGGAAAGATTGCCTGTAAGCCTCAGGCTGCAATTGATAGGTTTTTAGGATAGCTTCTTTGAGATTGTCATAATCCTGCCTAACTTCTGCTACTTCTGACAAATACGTGGCTCGAGCCTGCCCTGTCAAAACAGTTTGTAACATAAAAGGCCATTGATCTCTTGTCCACTTCATACCTCCAGCAACTTCCTCAAACAAAACAAAGAAATCCTGCACATTATCCTCAGTGAAAGGTGGAATGACACTAGTCATAGTCAATCCCAGAGGGGGAGCAATTACAGGAGCATTTGTATTGACATTTAGTTGAGCCGTACGATATTGATATTCACATTGTTCGGTCGTTGCACTGGCATTTAGTCGGACTTGTTCGGTCTTTGCTTCGGCATTTATTCTGGCTTCTTCGGTAATATTATTTATTCTGGCTAGTTCTATACTTGCGTTGGCTTGTTCGGTCGTTGCTTTTATTCTGGCTAGTTCTAGTTCGAATATTTGATCACCGGTCAAACCAGGTGGCAATTGTATATCAAGTTGGCTAGGTTTACTAGGGATCCCACCAACTGCTCCGTCACCCTCCCCGCCTTCTACAGGGAACAAGTGGGTTTTTATGGTCTGAGCCACCTCTACTTTAGACATGTTTGAGACAGTTAATTGGAGATGTGAGGCAAGCACTTTCAGTTCGGATTTTGACAGACAGTCAATATCAGGGGATGTGGGTTCTGATTCTATGAAAACTCGAGCATCTTCGTTATTAATTAGTTGAGGCATGATTAATATTTGATTGTTAAGTAGTGAAACGTTAATGAAACTGAGTGAAACTGTATGAAATGAAGATCCTGGCAAGGTCGCCACTCTTCTGTTACGTATCTTGATCCTCAAGTGGTTAACTTGATGAATCTAGATAGCACAGAGATATATATTAAGGTATCAGTCAGCTGAAGGCAAAACAAAAGTAAAATCTAATAAAATAATTTCCTGTTGTTGCTTCCTTTCCTTTTGGATCTTAGGACTTGGTATCCTTTATTGACTGATACTCTTTAATTATGAAAAATACTGAAACTAATTAAAGTCATGTAGTATTTATAAAGAATTATTATTTAACCGAAGCTTAGTAGGCTATGGTTATGAACCGAATAAGTTATAGCTAAAGAAGGACTATTAATTTTATAAAAAGTCTTGAAAGATAAATATTAAAGTAAGAATATTTCTGTCTCTTACCCTTTTTGAAATGAATAGATAGTTTTCTTATATGTCCTTTTATTTATTTTTAATGTAATTATTCTTGGTTCTTGTCTTACGTTAATAGTATTATATTATTATTATCATCAGGAGTAATATCAAAGTCACATAAAAAGTTAGATATATATTTAATAGTTAGTTAAATTTATTTCTTAACCACGTAACATTGAAGTTTGATTATGAGTAAATAAAGTTACAGGATCGTTTCATAGATTCGATTCAGGTCTCACTCAAATAATATGAAAAGCAAAATATAATATTTTGAAGCAAAAGAATTTTCTTCAGCTTAGGAAATCACTAGAAGTAATATTAACACAGCCATGTTAGTCTAAGGCGATATTACTAATACGAGACAATAGCATCACCGTACTAAGCACCATTAAGCAATGTAAGCTTAATTCAAAGAAAATGAAAGAACTCGTAAGTATTAATATAAAACAATAGTATTACTTTCATCATAACCCAATTACTTAAAGAGTTGCTTTAGTCCACAAGTTAGTCAACTAAAATAGTTAAGCACATAATAGTAGCGTTAACGTTAATTCGCAATCAAATAGTTAAACACATAATAGTAGCATTAACGTTAATTCGCAATCAAATAGTTAAACACATAATAGTAGTGTTCACGTTAATTCCCAATCAAATAGTTAAACACGTAATAGTAGTGTTCACGTTAATTCCCAATCACATATCTCACTAACCAACATAACATAAGTGTTTACACCGAACACACTTAACACACATTTATATAATCTGACTGACAGTCACAATCCCATTATAATACTTCACCCCGTCTTCCTCCAGCTGCAAGTTCACCTTCCCCAACTCCAAATGAGACTGATTTGAATGCCCACAACTCGGGTCTTATATACCAAACAATGATGGTGTAGGAACGAATCAGGAGGCGGCGGGTGGTGCCGGCGCCAATCATAGCTCCTCGAATCACATAACAGGTGCGTGGTCCATTCACAGCTCCTGGCGTCGATCATACGTCATAGCATCGGTCATCGAGGTGTGAAGGCTAGCATGCTGGTATGGGGGGGAGATGGTTTGCCCACTCGCTCGTTCGCTAGTCAGCTTCACCGTTTGGGTAGTGGGCTCCTTCAACTCTAATTCTAACTCTTAAATTAACATACAGGGCTCCGTATGTCAGAATATATATATATATATATATATATATATAGAGAGAGAGAGAGAGAGAGGAAGAATAGGGATAGAGCTGCGCCATACGCCATGTTTATTAACACCTAACGAGCGGCCTAGGCGGTAAATAATATGTAGTCACCAGCGGGGTGTTTTTACCCAAAATACGGTTGTTTACGTGATAATTTTCATGCCTAAATAAGACCCAGAGCGTAAAACAAGTATCTATCCCTGAAAGGGCATAACCAGAGCTTTCCACCCCAACGATCCTTGTACGACCGCTAGTTTTCTTGCAACAATCGCGCAACACGAGTGCAAAAACCATGTAATTCGGTACTTTCCCTACACAATTCACTGTGTAGCGAGTGTGAGAGGGTGGAGGAGGGTGGGATTCATGTCAGTTGGTCCACCGGGGTGGTCTGGAGCAGTCATACGCTCGCTACTCTCCTGCCACCACTTGTCTCTCTCTCTCAGCAACATTACGTGCTGAAAATGGCACACGACTTATGTTGTGAGCCGCCACATAGTCCAAATTTCTTTCACTCGACTTATGTTGCACGCCGCTAATAAAGGGTTAAACGAATTTTCGGCATCAACAAAGATGCCATCCTCAGGTTATACAGACTGATCTTAAAAATATACAAAATAAGTATTATGCTACAGGAAAGAAAATGGATCTAATTTAATACATTTGATCACTTGATAAGCTAAAAAAAAATAGTGAAATAGCTCCCAAATACATACACAACCACATTAACCATAAACCACTGCCTCAAGCTCCATCTTTGTAAGCAATGAACATCAAAAAGTTAAACTTCTTTGATAATTAATTAGCTTATTAGGTGATAAAATGTATTATAATAGTTCCATTTTCTTTCCTATAGTATTATACTTGTCTTGTATATTTTTTAGGATCAGCCTGTATAACCAGAGGATGGCACCTTGTTGATGCCAAAAATGTGTTTAATAAACATGGCGTATGGCGCAGCTCTATCCCTATGCTTCCTCTTGCTATGGAAACTGCGGTGCCCTCGGCCACCTACTGATGTCATTACTGATACATTAGGCTACCATAGTGCGGTGGGAATATGAACATGATTAGATTAATATCCAGTAATCGAGAATGGATAATAAGTCGTAGGCGTGTGCATAAACCTTTAACCGTCTTGGTGGTGTAATGGTTAACCCTCTCCGTCTCATATGACGCGACTGCGTCATATTGCGGTTTTGCCCAAGAGTATCATATGAGGCGGTCACGTCATATGAACCTAGTTAAAAAGCTCAATAATAAGTTATATGACGCTTTTGCGTCATTTTGAGCTCAGTAAGTTAGGTAAGTTAGATCATAATCTGTCGGTTCATGGCAACCCCAAATTCCTCCGACTTCTAACCGTCCCTCAGTGTGAGAAAGACTGTTGTGGGGGAAATACTGGGCGCTCGGGCAACCCCTAACTTTCGTATGTTAATATGTCTAGGGGGGTTAAGGTGTCTAAAAATCTGTGTGTGATAACCCGGGTTCGAATCCTGGTGGATCACATAATTATATGCTTCCATTAATTTCATTGGAGGTGTTTGGTGTTGTGGTGAAATTAATAAAAATACAAAAATAAATAGATTATAAACTATATACAGTATATTATATATATACTGTATATATATATATATTTATATCTATACCGTATATATATATATATATATATATATATATATATATATATATATATATACATATATATACCCCCCAACTATCGTCCAATTGCTCTCATCTCTTGTATCTCTCAAGTTTTTGAAACTATTCTTGCTTCCAAATTTCTTAGGCATTTCTCTTCTCATAATCTGCTCTCAGATCGTCAGTATGGCTTCCTTAATGGTCACTCTACTGGTGATCTTCTTTCATATCTTACTAACTCCTGGTCATCCTCCTTTCGGGACTTCAGTGAGACCATTTCTATTGCACTAGACATATCGAAGGCCTTCGATAGAGTCTGGCACAAATCTTTAATTTCTAAACTACCCTCCTTCGGTTTCTATCCCTCCATCTGCGCCTTTGTCTCTAATTTTCTTTCCGGCCGTTCCATAGCTACGGTTGTAGACGGCCATCGCTCACTTCTCCACCCTATCAACTACAGTGTTCCTCAGGGCTCTGTCCTATCTCCTATTCTCTTTCAAATTTTCATAAACGATCTTCTCAACTGTGCCTCCAGTCCCATCCATTCATACGCGGACGAATCTACCTTACACTACTGATTAGTTTTCCAGAACGCCCCAGCCAGCAATCCCTTAAAAACAAATGTAATGAAGCCATAGAACACTTATCTCTGATCTATCTACTATTTCCAATTGGGGCAGAGAAAACCTTGTTACTTTTAATGCTTCCAAAACCCAATTTCTCCATTTATCTACTCGTCCGGAACTCCCAGTGGAGTATCCCTTATTCTTCAACAATATAAAAATCAATCCTTCATCTTCTCTCAATATTCTTGTTGTCTCTTTTTCTTCTGCTCTTACTTGGAAGGAACATATTACCAGTCTTGTTAAGGCATCCTCCCAGAAGCTGGGTGTGCTCAACCGCCTCAGGGAGTTCTTTACCCCTGCACAGTTTCTTACTCTGTACAGGGCACAGTGCGTTCTTGTATTGAGTATTGTTCACATGTGTGGGGAGGATCCTCTCACACCGCACTTCTAGACACAGTAGAAAGGAAGGCCTGTCGAAACATTAGTTACCACCCACTCACCAACTCCCTGCAAACTCTCTCTCTTCGCCGAAATGTTGCATCTCTCTCGCTATTCTATCGCTACTACAATAATCAGTGCTCTACAGAGCTCTCCCAGTGTATACCACATCCTCTACGTATGGTACGTGGTACCTGTCTTGCAACACAATCTCACCCCTACTCTGTGCAACTCTCTAAACCAAGAGTGAAACGTTGCTCTCAGTCTTTCGTCTATTCAACAACTGAGCTCTGAACTCTCACCTAGAATCAGTCTTTTCCTCTTCCTATGACTTAATTTCCTTCAAGCTCCGTGTGTTCAGGCATTTCGGCTCGAACGTCCCTTGATGTTGGCCCTGTCACTCTTTCAACTATAGGGTAGGCACTCGCTACAGGCAGTTCTGCATTTTATCTCCCTCACCCACATAGAAAGAAAACACAAACATATATATACCGTTATATATATATATATAATTATATATACTGTATGTATATATATATATATATATATATATATATATATATGTATATATATAATATATATGTTTATATTGATATATATACAGTATATACATACTATATATATATATATATATATATATAGAGAGAGAGAGAAGAGATTACAAAATTACATCTAGGTAAAGACGTTATGAAAGCAAGTAAGAACAAATATACAGTATACTGTAGTTGGTAGAGGAAAATAAAAATAAAAAAATTGGAAAAGTGGGGATTGGGCTGGAGCATATAGATAGATAGGTAAAGGAGTGAATGGTGTTAAATTCCTGATTTATAAAACTTTGAATGAAATTAAGATCAATATAAATGAAACACCGTGGATTGGGTATTGATGAAACAGGAAGTTCATCAAAGAAGGGAGGCAGAGCATCCACACAGAAATAGTTAGGCCAAGCGAAGAGAGAGGTTATGACAATAAGCCAGAATACAAGAGGGATTAAGAGATACCTGCTACAGTACACTTAATAAAGTACACTACCGTTCATTTACCTCACAGCATACGATGATGCCTACTTTTACTACGAGGATTTTATACGGCATAGAAAGGACCTATATAATTCAAAACGAACAATCTATCTTGATGTTAATTAACCCTTTGACTTCCATACAATACCTATTCTCCTGTCGTAGTATATTCTATTTATTTGTATCTCTTATACCATGTAACTCATACCTCAGCTCAGCAATCATGACGGGAACATATAATTTTCTCGCCAGGGCATTATGAACCGAGAATAGTTGTTAAATGGTTATGCCTAAAGGTACCTGTGTCTGAAAACATCGACGGAGCTTGCAATCACTCCAAAACTCACGTGATGAGGCCATAACACACGTATCTTCTGATCTATCAAATATTTCAGATTGGTTAAGAGACAATATTGTTATTTTCAATGTTTCCAAAACCCAGTTTCTCCATATTTCTACCCGTTACGATCTTGCATACGAATACCCCTTATACCTCAACAATTCACAAATCAACCCTTCACCCTCTCTCAGTATTCTAGGTGTTTCTTTTTCTCATGACTTTCTTGGAAAACACGTATTACCACTCTTGCTAAAACAGCTTCCCTGAAGTTAGGTGTGCTCAACCATCTCCGTGGGTTTTTCACCTCCGCACAGCTTCTTGCTCTGTATAGGCACAATAGGGGCACAGTGCGCCCATGTATTGAGTATTGTTTGCATGTGTTGGGAGTTTCCAACCATACTGCGCTTCTCGAAAGGGTAGAGTCAAAAGCATTTTGCCTCATCAACTCACTTCCTCTTACTAATTCCTTACAATATCTCTCAACACACTGCAATGTTGCATTTATCTCCCTCTTCTACCGCTAATACAATAATCAGTGTTCTACGGAGCTTTCTTAGTTTATACCTCATCCCTTACGGTGAGTGGGGGTCACCCACCTATCAACACACTCCCACTCCTATTTTATCCAATTATCTAACGGTTAGAGCAATCGGTTAACTTTCAGGGTAGAGTCTAACCCAAGAGTAAACTGCTTTTCCCAGTGTTTTTTTTACTCTACAAGTAAGCTTTGGAACTCTATCCCTCAATCTATCGTTCCCTCATCCTATGATTTAAACTGTTTCAAGCTTTGTGTGTCCAGACAGTTTGACTCCAAAGTACCTTGAATTTGGCTCTCTGTCACTCTTTCAACTTTGGGGAAGACACTTGTTACAGACAGCTATGCCGTGTGTCTCCTCCATTCACATTTAAAAAAACAAAAGTAAAATAATGATAGAAAGTTCCTCAGTCATATTTAGCTGGATAGAAAACAACATAACTAACCCTGCAAAGGGGGAGGATAATAATATTCGTATTGAATATTGTATTTGTAGAGCAACTGGGCGCAAATATGGTAGATAATGACCTATTGTATAATTCGGTTGTCATCTTTTATTTCACCGAAACTCCAATGTAATTACTAAAGGTAAAATACGTCGCTAAAATATGGGCAGGTGTGACGGTACTCTGATTCTTTTCAACTATGAGACTACGATGTCTCTGCATCATAGTAAGACCAAGTTCATAAAATTATCACCATATTTTACTACAAAATATTCAAAAACTTATACTTGTATATGGGAACTTTGCAATTTACCGTCAGCTGAAAAGAAACACACTACAGTTAGGATAACCTGTGACACATTGGTTAGCGCGCTTGGCTCATAAACAAGATCCTGAGTTTGAATTTTGGGCATGATGAACTATTTGGGTAGTCTGTTAAGACGCCATGCCACTGTTCACGTAGAGGGTCACCTAGTGCAAGCGAACTGCTAGGAAATCCGATGTAGGGAAACATGGAATGGTCTGTCTTATGTTTGTATATATATATATGACTCGTTCTTAAGTTTTCTCCCCACAACATCAGTTTTTGCTGGTGTTTTTGAAGTTCAACATCGATGTTATTAAACCTAGGTTACGTTAACATTCTGGTAGTTTCATTTGGGTAGGTTATATACGTGTCTAGGTTAGGTTTACTTAGGTGAGGGTATGAGATTAACCTATTTTAAGATAGTGTGGTACTTTAGGTTGAATAAACTACTCTATTCATTATGACACGCCTAAACACTGTGACCCCAAGATTCTCGTTACTTAGGGAGAGCTGGAGGAAACTAATTGTAAATTTACATACACCTTTACACTTACAGTAACCTTACAGTACCGGCGACGTCTATTTGTTTATATTTCAGCTTCATGTAGATGATTCTATGAAGCTTAGAAAGGATATATGGTAGCTAAAAGGATTAATTGAGGTAGTCTGTAATCTTTTAACGGGTAGACATCCTTCCGGAGCTGAATTAAACCGTCTAATAGTTGCCAGAATATATTGAAAAGGATTTCACCAGTACAGATAGGGTTAACTTTGAATCTTCCCACGTGGTAGAAATATGAGGTCGATTGCTTAAGGCTTCTGCGAGTCGAGTCGTAAGAGGTTGGGATCAATATTTCTAAAGTTGTCATAATATTTAGACCAGTGATTAGCAACCTGGGTGCATGGCGCACCCCAGGCTGCATGAATTTTGTCAAAGGAAGGGAACATGGAAAAAATGGGGTGCCCGAAGGGGTACATGGCATGACCAGTGTACATAGGAGTGCACAGCAAGAAATTATGTTTTAGGATGAAAACTGTAAATGTACTCGTAATGGAAGAGAATAATTTAAACTGCAGCTAAAGTATTACAAACTTATGCAACATAGTAGTACATTACACTCAGTATAAAACAAACAAAATATTAATATCCATCCCACCAAAAAAAGACCAAAGTATGGGGAAAAGTATAATTATTTTGGTATAGCTTGCACGACGAGTTTTAGGCTGCTACAGAACAACTACTGGATTGCCAGACTATCATGCATGGCTTCTAGCTTTGAGAAGCTGATTCAGTTAAACCTGTCTCTTCAAGGAAATGGTGGGGATATTTTTTTATGTGACTGGCAAGGTTGAAGATTTTAAGTTGAACACTGGGTTGTGGAAAAGAGACGTTGAAACTAAGGACTTCGGTAGTTTCGCCTCCCTTCATCAGGTCTTGAAAGAGTGCAAACGGAAAGTACTATCTCCCTCAATAGAGGAAAATATTAAGGATTTGTTTTTTTTCATCTGGACTCTCTGGAAAAGAAGCTTAGTCTCTATTTCCTTGATGAAGAGGTAAAAGCACTCGAAGAATGTATGTGGATTGTTAACCCCTTTGTCTCAGCTAATACTAGATCAGCCAATCTGGAATCATTGACAACTACTTTACTAGAACTGTCCACTTATTTTGCACAAAAATCATCATTCCATGAATATTACTACTATGGACATTTCTGATGCTCAGTTTTAGGTATTCCAGATTACCATAAACTTGCTCGAATGGCCATGATGTATCAAGTGTTGATGCCAACAACATATCTGGCAGAGAGAGGCTTCTCTAATATGGTGGACATAAAAACAAACAAACGAAGCCAGTTACATGATGTAGATATTTTAATGAGGGGGGCACTGGAAAGTGAAATATTGCCTCACTTTCATAAGATTGTTGGAGCAATGCACCAGCACCCTAGCCATTGAACGCTGAGATAATCTATGACAATATTTCACTGTAGTTTTCAATAAGTAGTTCTGTTTTATGATTTTATATTATTATCATTATTTGAACATCATTCAGTAAACTGCTATTCTAATTATTTATAATCCATTCAACAACATTTAGATTTAGAACCTTTTTAATTTGCTATCCTTCCTAGGATAGTGAGGTGGAAGGATGGAGTGAGGAAGTATATGAATGAAGGCGGTGCTGGTTGGGAGGAGGGGTGTCTACTGACTGGGGACAGAGGTGCATGGGGGCAGTTCGTTCGTGGCCACCCTTTCTGGGATCACGGCGTCAGGCAATAGATAGATAGATAGATTCATTTGCTATTTTAGTACCTTTGGTATACAAAGTGTCATTCCATTGTATGTTTTGCTAATTATTTGAAAAAGCATATGCTATGTACAGTACATGCACAATTTATAAAAGCAAAACATATAGTTATAGACACAGACCTATTTTGTTGCATTATACATTTTGCACCTATATAACAATAGTAGTTATTTTTATAGATAAAAAATAGACCTAATATACATACTATTTATATATATATACCGGTATATATACAGTATATATATATATATATATATATATATATATATATATATATTCTGACATACGGAGCCCTGTATGTTAATTTAAGAGTTAGAATTAGAGTTGAAGGAGTGTCAAACTACCCAAGCGAACTAGCGAGTGGGAAACCAGCTCGCCTGCATACCAGCAAACAAGCCTTCACACCTGCGTGCGTCATAGGGGACCCTGCAAACTACTTCGATGACCCGACGCTATGACGTATGATCGACGCTAGGAGCTGTGATTGGACCAGGCACCTGTTATGCAACTCGAGGAGCTATGATAGGAGCGCGCACCATCCCTCGCCTCCTGATTCGTTCCTACACCATCATTGTTTAGTATATAAGACCCGAGTAGCGGGCATTCAAATCAGTCTCATTTGGAGTTGGGGAAGGTGAACTTGCAGCTGGAGGAAGACGGGGTGAAGTATTATAATGGGTTTGTGACTGTCAGTCAGATTATATAAGTGTGTGTTAAGTGTGTTCGGTGTAAACACTTACGTTATGTTGGTTAGTGAGATATGTGATTGGGAATTAACATTAACGTTACTATTATGTGCTTAACTATTTGATTGGGAATTAACGTTAACGCTACTAATTATGTACTTAACTATTTTAGTTGACTAATTTGTGGACTAACGCAACTCTTTAAGTAATTGGGTTATGATGAAAGTAATACTATTGTTTTATATTAATACTTACGAGTTCTTTCATTTTCTTTTAATTAAGCTTACATTGCTTAACGGTGCTTAGTACGGTAATGCTATTGTCTCATATTAGTAATATCGCCTTAGCCTAACATGGCTGATGTAATGTTACTTCTAGTGATTTCCTAAGCTGAAGAAAATTATTTTAGCTTCAAAATATTATTTTTGCTTTTCATATTATTTGAGTGAGACCTGAATCGAATCTATGAAGCGATCCTGTAACTTAATTTACTCATAATCAAACCTCAATGTTACGTGGTTAAGAAATACATTTATCTAATTATTAAATATATATCTAACTTTTTATGTGACTTTGATATTAATCCTGATGATAATAATAATATAATACTATTAACGTAAGACAAGAACCAAGAATAATTACATTAAATATAAATAAAAGGACATTAAGAAAACTATCTATTCATTTCAAAAAGGGTAAGAGACAGAAATATTCTTACTTTAATATTTATCTTTCAAGACTTTTTATAGAATTAATAGTCCTTCTTTAGATATAACTTATTCGGTTCATAACCATAGCCTACTAAGCTTTGGTTAAATAATAATTCTTTATAAATACTACATGACTTTAATTAGTTTCAGTATTTTTCATAATTAAAGAGTATCAGTCAATAAAGGTACTAAGTCCTAAGATCCAAAAGGAAAGGAAGCAACAACAGGAAATAATTTTATTAGATTTTACTTTTGTTTTGCCTTCAGCTGACTGATACCTTAACCCTTAAAAAGCGGCTCACCACTTAAGTCGAGTTAAATAAAGCTGGACTATGTGGCGGCGCTCGACATAACTCGAGTGGCAATTTCAGCACGTAATGTGGCTGAGAGAGAGAGACAAGTGGTGGCAGGAGACTAGCGAGCGTATGACTGCTCCAGACCACCGCGGCGAACCTACTGACACAAATCTCAGCTCCCTCCTCCCTCTCTCACTCGCTACATACTCAATTATGTACCGAAAGTACCGAATTACCTGCTTTTTGCACTCGCGTTGCACGGTTATTGCAAGAAAACTATCCATCATACAAGGATCGTTATGGTGTCATTCGAAAGCTCTGTTTATGCCCTTTCAGGGATAGATACTTGTTTTACGTTCTGGGTCTTATTTAGGCATGAAAATGATCACGTAAACAGCCCTATTTTGGCTAAAAACACCCCGCTGGGCGGTACACATAAATAAACCGCATAGGCCGCTCGTAAGGTGTTAATATATATTTCTGTGCTATCTAGATTCATCAAGTTAACCACTTGAGGATCAAGATACGTAACAATATATATATATATATATATATATATATATATATATATATATATATATATATATTTTCATCAACCAACGTTACTTCTAAACTTAATTAATGAAATCAACAAATACATGTGGCACCACTCCAAGGACTCGAACCTAGGATACTCACACCTAAATTCCGCGCATTTATGCATTACGCTATCAACACAGTTTATATATAATGATATTTATAACTTACCTTGTCCTTTTTTATGTGAACACTGATAATTGTAAGTGACAGAATAGTTTACAAAAATATTAGTAGATCGATTCAAGTTACAGAATGCTTATACAAGTATAACACATAATCTTCCAGGTTGGAGCTGCCGAAAACGGTTGTAAAAGAGGGCTGGTGTGACAAAGAGTTTATTCCTTCTTCAGGCTCTTGATTTCCTCACTGTCACTCTTGACCTTGCCGTGCTTTATGGTGTGCTTCAGGACCCAATGGTGGATAGATTCTAGAATGAAAGCCTGCACAGAGAAGTAGAGATAGTATTAGTTAATCAATCACATGTATTCATCAATATGAATTACATAGGTACACGAATTAGGAAAGCATCATTAATGTATACAAAATGTATATTTAGTAATATTTGTATCAAAACAAGTGCATTCATGTGACTAAGATCCCATGTACTATACAGTAAGTACTGGTATATATACAGGTATACCTGTTAACCCATAATTAGCGGCGAGCAACATAAGTCGAGTTAAATAAAGCTGGACTATGTGGCGGCGCTCGACATAACTCGAGTGGCAATTTCAGCACGTAATGTGGCTGAGAGAGAGAGACAAGTGGTGGCAGGAGACTAGCGAGCGTATGACTGCTCCAGACCACCGCGGCGAACCTACTGACACAAATCTCAGCTCCCTCCTCCCTCTCTCACTCGCTACATACTCAATTATGTACTGAAAGTACCGAATTACCTGCTTTTTGCACTCGCGTTGCACGGTTATTGCAAGAAAACTATCCATCATACAAGGATCGTTATGGTGTTATTCGAAAGCTCTGTTTATGCCCTTTCAGGGATAGGTACTTGTTTTACGTTCTGGGTCTTATTTAGGCATGAAAATGATCACGTAAACAGCCCTATTTTGGCTAAAAACACCCCGCTGTGCGGTACACATAAATAAACCGCATAGGCCGCTCGTAAGGTGTTAAGATACAAGGAGAGGAAAATGTGCAGCCGAGATTCCCACTACTAACTCCGGCAGCCAGAAGGCGAGAAGAACAACCAGCTAGGATTGCTAGCATAAGCACCTGCAATACTGTTCAGCCGAAATCCAGCACGGGGACCGAGGCAAGACACCACATCAAAGAGAATGTATCTACGAGGGGGAGCCATTTCAAACTTCTGAGAGATCTTCCCCCAACTCCACTTCAAACAGAGTTCACACAACAACCACGAACGCCCGAATAACCAGCTGAGCACCACACAGCTGCCTCCAACCAGTGCACCAGTATCAACCATCCAGCATTCACTCTGCAACCTGCAACACGACCAAAAGTGCGAAAGAATAACAAATATGTGGATCGCACCAAAGAAAATGTATCTACAAGGGGGAGATATTTCAAACTTTCGAGAGATCTTCCCCCCAACGCCAATTCAAACAGATCCCACAACAGCCACGAACGCCCGAACAATCAGTTCATCACCACACAACCGCCTTCAACCAGTGCACCAGTAGCAATCCACCAGCATTCGCTCTGCAACCTGCAACACGACCAAAAGTGCGAATGAATAGCGAACACATGAATTTGCCCAATACAGGGAGCCACCCACTTCGCAAGGAAAGCCAGCAACAACCACAGCATCCTGCATCATATAACGTTAACACCAATAGTGATCCAAACAGATGCACCACAGAAAATTACTTACGACCAATTCCAATCACTCATGTAGTAAAACAGCCAAGTGAAATCAACAGGCCAAAAATGGAGAAATCACCACTAAGTTCTAACATTAATATCTACCCCAGTTCCACCAATTCAAGTGTCAAATCAATATCCCCGAATGCTCAACTGATAAGTGCCCCTAATATACATGTTATCACCAGTGCTCCGGGCTTCCTGATTGAAAACAAAGCCAAACATTTCTAGCATGCCCTTGTTGCCCTGGAATCAATTATCCAGGACAACGTAAACTAAAGTCACTATGCACGTTGAACAAAGTCAAGAACCTTATTTTTGGTTCTGAATTTGATACTCCTAGGTTAGAAAGGAGAAAGAATTATATTGATTGTTGTGAAGAAGTAAATTCTTTATTCTCTGACTGCATCAACAAAAATTGGTCAGAGAATAGCTCAATCGGGGTCTACACCAACATAAGTGGGACCAAGAACGAGCCACACAATCAAAGGCAAGATAGGCCCTGTGATTATACATCAATCTGCGATCGCATCAACAAAAATGGGACGGAGATTGAGTCATTAGCCTCATTATCATTCGATGATAAGTTCGACCTGGACCAAGAACTTAGTACTAGTAGTGCAAGTCTGCCCAATCACCCTAAGCCTGGATTGGTATCAACGTAGTCTACCGAGATTCAGGACAGTTATAATTCTAACTGTCCACCTACGCCCGGGAAGACTTTATGCTTACCCAGGTTCAGTGTGGATAGTGGTATCGTGAGTCGCACTAAGACGAGTTTGCGAAAGAGACGAGCAGAACGTATCTTGGAGTTGTTTGGGCCTGAACTTAGCTGGTGTGATCATCTCAGTGTCCCTGTAGTAAAAAACAAGACAATCTGTGACCCAATTCCAGTCTCCGCTCAAAACTCGTTCTACCAGTGCTCCCACTCTCTACGAAATCCTTTAAGTGCTTTTCGTAGTTCGTAATGGTAACAATGATTACAGAGAGGGTTTAGACTTAGGTATTTCAAGGTTCATTTATTAACGTCAGATAGAAGATTATCCCTCTTCCCTTCTTTATTTATTATCCTTTGCTCCATTTGTGGGAGATCAACACACATTCTATATTGTGGAAAATATTTACATACTTCCTTGAATTCAGGCTCCTGAATTCCTCATATTGGAAATATACATATACTGTATATATATATATTTGTTATGTCATAAAGACATACACTTATACGTAAATCTCGAACACTTTGTACAGACCTAAGTTTATGCGCTCCATATCATTTGGGTACAGATCCAATAGTGAAAGTTTCATCGCAGAGCTAAATGTTTCCTCAGTCACGCATAGTTGACTAATATAATTATTCTACCTTGATGAATCCAACTTTCATCCTTATTACTCATTGAGTTATTACAGTTTATATACTTATTCAAGTTGCATTAACATATTGTTTGTTTTTAAATTAAATATTGTCCTATTTTCCATAACAAGTATTAAATATCATTAGTAGAATATAAGATGCATTGTAGTGTGAAGTAGAGAGACAGAGAGAGAGAGCAGGCAGCGAGGGGGTAGTGAGTGTTGCCTCCCTCCTCCCGGAGGAGTTTTCCCGCCCTCGCGCAGGCTTTTCCACGCCTTTGATTGGCTGGCGGACCCTGACGCGGCCAGGACGCCTGCTGCCTTGTGATGTCTCGGCCCGTGATTGGTCGACCATCGCGCCCTTGCGAGCTTCTGTGTAACTAACCTCCTGCGTGAGGGTCCCGAGGAGCTACCCTCCTCAGAGCAGGCTAGGGGCGCACACGACTAACATCCTTTTTATAACTGTCCCCCATATCTCCACCATTCTGATACTGTCTCTCTCACTCAACTTCCTTTCTTTCATTCCTCTAATCTTTTAACGTCACAACACTCCCTTTGGGTTCTGTACACGATTTCATATCGGCCCAGCATATTGGGTGCGTCGCTCTCATATATATTTGCATGTATTAGAATAGGCTATAAGGATTCTTAGTCTATGGAGGTTTGATGACTCTGTGTGTGTCTCCCTCAGTGTCCTTAGTCTATGGAGGTTTGATGACTCTTTGTGTGTGTCTCCCTCATTATCATTAGTGCTCTGCTCGGTTATTTAATGCTAAACTGGGATAAGGTTTCTGTTGTCGTTATCACCGATGTGTGTACGGTTTGCTATACCTACACGACTTCGACGGTTTCTGTGGTAGCCTAGGTTGTTCTTTTGGTTGTGTCCTTTGCGAGTGCAGCATCGTGTTGTAAGAGGGCATTAGCCTACTACCTTATAACACAGTGCTGCCTCTTTGCTTGACTTTAGTGGGATCGCCAGGGTAGAACCAGTTACTTGAGATCTGGCTCTACCAAGAGAGCATCCCCGTCATTAACGTAACTTTAATTATACCGCCTTAAGGACAACGCTAGGCTATTAGCCTGTCTTGCTCAGCTACAGTTTCCTAACCTTGATATCCCAGCTAGACTTTATTCGCCGAGCAGACACTAGCTAGGACATAAGCTCTTTTGTTATGTATGCATTATTATTCACAGCATTTATTAGTCTAGGTTGTTGCTGAGCCACACAACCATAGCAGACTGTTTCGTTGATGAGGAAGTACTTCTTTTAGTGTCGAGCATTGCTGCCGTTGCGCATTTATAGTATTATCATGTCAGTTAACATTATATGTCCTATGTTACGATCGGGTCTCGTATAAATCAGTGGCTCTTATACATTGGACTAGACTGGCATAAATGCAACAACGGAAACGCTAGATCCAACCCCTGATATATAATCCCGTCGAACAAAGAACACATATACCCTCCAGAGTTATATCTGCGATAGCGGGGTATCTTAACTCTCAGTATCTATGTGCTTCTACTATAGGCTGATGTTCTCTGAAACAGCCTATTACCTATAACATATGGTTGCTTAGTTATGGTACACAAGGAAAAGATAGTTAACTTAATTAAATCACAAGAGTGATCTAATGCAAACAAGAAGAAGGTTTACTTAACGTTACTTTAATCAATACTATCTGTCACTCCTTTATGAAAGAAAGTGTTGTAAAGTCCTCAAGCACCGAACAAGGAATCTTCTGAATAATGTCGGATGCTACTAAGAAGAACGTATCGGAAATGGAACCACAAAATAGCAGGAGGCAGGACAATGCACGTGTAGGCTAAATACACAAAAAGGCTGGACATATAATGTTATTGGACACAAGAATATTATAAGCGGTGCAACAGTAATAATGCTCGCCACGAAAAAGTAGTACTCCTATTAACAAAACCGGTCTATGCTGGTTGTGTCTCTCTACAGCAACCTAGACCTCAAAATGCTTGTGTAAAAATAATGGGTATGCATAAAAGAGTATATGATCTAATCCAGCTAATGTCTACACGGGTTAATAAAGTCTAGCTGGGATGCGCAAAGGTACAGAATTCTGGTGGAGCAAGGCAGCTCCTAGCCTAGTGTGGACCTGGGGTCTGTGCGGCCTGATTACGTTAATATGAAGGGGTGCTCTCTTGAGGATTCTCGATCACAAGTATCGAGTATCCTCCTGGCGACCCTCAAAAGTAAAAGCAAATAGAGTTAGAACAGTGTTGAGTGGATTAGGCAAGCAGCCCTCACGCACTACACAGTCTAAACTCCAAGGTACACAGACAAAAGATCCACCCAGGTAACCCACAGAATCTGTAGTGTCGTGTAGCTCAAAAGTAGCCTACACACAGTGAAAACACCAACAGCAAGGTACCTGATCCCTAGTCTAGCATTATTTAACCCTGTAGAAACATTAGTGATTGATGGAGACAGTCCGAGCAATACAATCTCCCAAAAAGACAATGACTATCTTCAACCTTAACCTAGTACATAAGAAATGTGAGATCCAGCATATAATACAGTCTGGCCACCAATTCAAGGTGTGGATGCAGAGAACCAGAGGGGGTTTGATATTAATAAAAGGTGAGGAAGTAGTGGAAATGATAGAGGCAGTAGGAGAGAAAGATTCTAAGACAAGAGTGTGGAACAGTTCATGGGAGATGCTTAGAGTATGCTGTCTGGGAAGGATCTGACAAGGATATTCCGAGGGACCTCCTGGCTGGAGTCCCAGTTCGCAGAAATGGCATGAGGGCGCGCGACAGTCGCCCAGTAAGCAGCCGCGTAGTAGGCAGTGTTAGGCAGGAGGCAACGAATCCCGCGAGGCCTATGTAAGGCGGACAGCCACGCGCCGCCCTCCCTACCAAGTCACACCACCTGGTCTCTCTCTCTCCCGCTCGCCTTCCCATCATTCAACTACTTAATACAATACTTTCAATTGACTAAATAAAATAGAAAGGATTGTGACAGACGAAAATAAAGAACAGTTCTGAACTGTCTGCAACACAAGCTTTCCCGAGAAGGAAAGTACACAATGATAGGTAGACTGTAGCTATATTCTCTGCCCTGGCGAGTCATAGCGAGTAAGCCATGCGGTTCTGGGGAAAGCGGTGAGCGTCACACCCAACCCAAGATTTTTAAGAGGCTCCAACTATGAGCTCTAAATCTGACACGCAGAACCCATACAAATTCGCCACTCCTAGCCACCCAGCAACAATGAAATGTAAAGCACAGTTCTCATCAAAATAACACATTATAAAAATTAACAACCCTTCCCAACACAATATATTAAATTACATAGTTATGCTCATAAGAGCGAGCTTCACTAGCCCAGCCTTCTGAGAGGAGTACAACTCAGAATTTCTGTTATAACATACTTAAAAAAAGTTTAACTATCAAAGAAAGAGTTTTTATAGGATTTTTATATTTTTAATATGTTTATGGCGGCTGCACTACAGGGGCAAGCCTAGTTTTTTCTTCTATACCAACACAGCAACTCCTACTTTACGACTCAATACGCTGGGCTACACACGCGAGCCAACAAGCACCAGACGTAAACATACTAATCAAACCAAAGTAGGAGGCTACCCTTGTGATGATTTACCCCGGGTCTTGCACCCTCGATAAGCAATCTGCAATCACATTCTCAGAACCGGCAATATGGCGTATGTCTAGGTTGTATTCCTGCAACATTAATGACCACCTGGTCAGCCTCATATTCCGGTTATGGCATTGATTCAGGAACTTGAGGGGGTGATGGTCGGTGTAGATCACCACAACTGGTCCATAGGCTGGAACATACACCTCAAAGTGCCTGAGCGCTAGCACAATTGCCAGCAGTTCCTTCTCAACTACTGAATAGTTCTTCTGCGCCGAGTTGAACTTTTTTGAGAAGAAACTGACTGGGTGCTCCAGCCCATCTTCGTCTGATTGCATCAGAATGGCACCAGCCCCCACACCACTGGCATCAGTTGCCAGCTGGAATGGTCGGCTAAAGTCCGGGGCCCTGAGGATTGGGTGAGTACACAACAGGTGTTTTACTAGCAAAAAAGCCCTCTCACACTCAGGCGCCCACTTAAACTTTCTATCTTTGGCCAATAGGTCTGTCAGAGGAGCCAGCACAGTAGAATAGCCCTTTATAAAGCGGCGGTAGTAACCAATCATGCCCAAAAACCTCATGATCTGCTTCTTGGTGGACGGCCTGGGGAAGTGGTTAATAGCCAATATCTTGTTCTGTGGGGGGCACACCTGGCCCAAACCCACCATGAACCCCAGATACTGCACGGTAGCCCGCACAAAATCACACTTTCCCAGGTTGACCACCAAGTTTGCCTCGCTTAATTTCTTAAATAGGGATTCTACATGTTCACAGTGGCTCTTGAAATCGTCATCGTAGATAATGACGTCGTCCAGGTACACGGTACAGTTCGGAATGTCAGCCACCAACTCGTTCATCAAGCTTTGGAAGGTCTCTGGTGCGTTCTTTAGACCGTATGGCATGACATTACAACGATATGTAGCACCATCCACCACAAAACCTCACACCTCTTTTGCCCGTTCAGACAAAGGCACCTGCCAGTAACCTTTTACCAGGTCCAACTTGGTCAAGAACTTGGCCCTGCCAATCTTGTCTACACAGTCATCGACCCGGGGAAGAGGATATGGATTGGAGGGAGTCAAGCCGTTTAGCCTGCGCTAATCAACACAGAAGCGCACCTTGCCATCCGGCTTAGGTTGCAGCGTTACGGGAGATGTCCACTTTACCGCCCCCTTCTCGATCAGTCCCTGTTGCAACATATAATCCAACTCCGCCCGGAGGGCCGGATGTTTAATAGGGGGCACCCTATAGGGCACCGATTTGAAGGGTGGGTGGTCTCCGACGTCAACGTCGTGCACCTCATGAGTAGTGAGGCCTGGGTGTTCCGCAAATATAGTAGGGTATAAACAGAACAGGCGCTCGACAGCCACATGCTGTTGCTCAGGTAGGTGTTGCAAAGCCTCATGAGCCGCCTGTCTCGTGTTTCCCGCCCACTGATTTGCAGAAACATGATAATCCCAGTTGTCATCCACCTGCGCATGACTGTTCCGTTCTCCTTCTCCACCTTGACTGCTGAAAGTCATCACGGGGACAGTGAGAGGCTCAGGTGGGCGCCTCACATACTCCTTCATCAGGTTGACATGACATAACTGATTCCTCTTACGCCTGTCTGGAGTGGCCACCAGGTAATCTAAGTCCGAGAGCTTCTCTGCTACCCTATAAGGACCAGCGTACTTTGCGGATAAGGGGTGACCTACAAGAGGGAGTAGTATCAACACCTCCTGACCCACGTGAAACTCCCTGAGTTTCACCTTGTGGTCGTACCTGTCCTTCATGAGGGCCTGAGAGCCTACCATATTGCGGCCAGCCAACTCCAGACTACGCAACATTCGTTCTCTACTCTCAAGTTCGACAGCACCGTCACTACACTTTAGAACCTCCGGGTCTTCTAGCTGCAATTTGCGAATATCTGAGGGAGCTAGCCTGTCTAAGTGTTTGCGAAACAACTCATGCCCTCCCCCAACATGGAACTTTGCATCCCGTTGCTCTCTCCGTGTATACCGTTGCTGCCTCTGAGTCTCTTTAAGCCCTGCCTCTACACTCTCAGTGACAGGTGGTGGTGCTTCTCCAGACTCTAATAACGGTGCTAATACTGAGTCCCCGAGAAGCGCTGCTGGTACTAGACTCTCCACCGTATCAGCTTTCAGCACCTTCTCGTGACCGTTCCTCCGCTTATTTGAAGACTGTTGGTTAAGCTGTGACTCCCTGGATGCGAGAGATCTGGTTACAACACACGCCATTGGTTGCACCTGACACTTCTCAACCCACTCCTGTTCCTCCCTACTCACGTCGGCCGGCTCCTCGGCAACGACTAAGGGTGAAACCTTAGAAGCAGGCACCGCAAAGTCATTGCCGAGAAGGAGGTCGACGCCCCCAACCGGCAATTTCTCCACGATTCCCACATCCAGTTCGCGAGTCACACCGTCAACTTCAAGCTCCATTCTAACAAGCGGGTATGACCTAGTTGCATTAACTCCCTGCACCACAACAACCCGCGCCGCGTTTATGGGTCTACCAGTGAAATTCTTCAAGAGTGTCTGAGAGGCACCTGTGTCACGCAAAAGCTGTACCCCGTGCTTCTTGCCCCCCCACTTCACGCAGTCATGCCCTCTATGGTCGCAAAAGGCATCGCGGACAGGGTTCGAGCCTTCCGGATCCTTCTTCACTGGCGGTGCTCCATCCTCTGATCTTATGCCTCCAGCAAACACAGAAGACATCTGGAACACCCCAATGCTGCGAGCCAATGACACAGCCACCGAGGGAGGTCTGCTTGGACAAGCTTTTGCCATGTGCCCCTCTTTGTGACAGTGATAACACTCAAATTTCCCCTTGGACTTATACTGAGGTGTAAAAGTCTCCTGACCCTTCTTAAACGGGGCGGTACTAGGTTTGTGATCAGTCTTGGTGTCATTGCTTTTAAATTTATGTGTGTCCATATTCCGGGGAGGGGGAGGGTAACGCTCCTTAATGCCTACATCGTTTCTCTGTGCAGAGCAGCACCCCCGAATTAGTGACAACCGAAGATCAGCCATCTCTGCTGCTTCTACGAGAGTTCTTGGGTTCTTCTCTTTAAGGTTTAAAGTCAAGTCGCCGCCCGTACACTTATAAAACTGCTCTAGAAGCATCAACTGTTTCATCTCATCAAATGTAGTTGTCTTCTCTGATCTGAGCCAGTTTCCCATAGCGTCGGACAGGTCCCGGGCGTGCTCCAAGAAGGTACTGTCTCGCCCCTTAGTCACACCCCGGAACTTTAACCTATATGTCTCGGGTTGTAGCTCATATGCCCACAGGACAGCCTCCTTGAGCTCCTCATAAACAACGCAGGACTCCAAAGGCAGTGCATCGTTAGCCTTGAGCCCCTTACCTACAAGTCTAGAGGACACAAGGGCCGCCCACTTAACTTCAGGCCACTGATGCTCCCGGCACTTCTTCTCAAATCTATTAAAAATCTCTGTGACACCAGACTCGTCAAATACAGGGACCAGTTTGAGAAGGTGCGACAGAGACTGATCATGCACACGGTTTCCAGTACCGAGTCGCTGTCCCGTCGTCTCAACACAAGACTTCTCTAAATCCATGTCGGCACAGTATCTTGTAGATTCTAGTTCAGTCCTAAGCTCAGCTTCCCTCGTCTGTTGCTGCATCCTAGCCAGCTCTTTTCTCTCTTCTATCTTAGCTAGCTCTTTTCTCTCTTCTATCTTAGCTATCTCGAGCTGAAAGAGCATCTCCGGGGTCAAACCTTGAGGAGGAGGAGGAGGAGATGCAATGATGTTAGAAATACCCGGTGATCCCCCCAGGGGCAAACCACCCTGCCAGTCACTACCCACCTGCGGAAGCGTGCTCAGGGTCGGTACTCCAATAAGAGGATTGGGAGTCGAGTGAAGGGGAGGCTCGGTCAAAAGGCTCTGAGCACTCACCCTACCTCGTACGCCAGTCACCCCACCCAGCACACACGTCATCAGGTCATCCATGGTCATGCCACTAGTACATACATGACCGATAGCTGCGGCTAAGCACTGGAGACCGTACCGATTCATACCCACCAACCGGTCGGAAGTAACTGGCCATTGTAAAAAATTCCTTGCATCCTCCTCACTGTTCACCAAGTTAACAACCTGCCCATGCTGCTGCTCCTCAGCTTCTACATCACGTACTGTGTCTTCATCCTGCACTGATCCACTATAAGACATGATGCTCACTGAAGATTTTTCACTTTGATACACAAAAAAGAAGTACCCCAAACTCTTATAACACAATATTCACAATAACAAATTCTCGGATACAGCTTAAGTGCTATATTACTTTGCTAAAAAAATAATTCTTGCATGTCCTCAAAAAATATTCCACAAAATCAACAAATGTTCACTGCCTAAACTGTGAGAAAAATCTGCACAATAACCTGCAATTATATGTCAGTTCACCAAATCCTGAGCTAGGTCGCCATTTGTTACGATCGGGTCTCGTATAAATCAGTGGCTCTTATACATTGGACTAGACTGGCATAAATGCAACAACGGAAACGCTAGATCCCACCCCTGATATATAATCCCGTCGAACAAAGAACACATATACCCTCCAGAGTTATATCTGCGATAGCGGGGTATCTTAACTCTCAGTATCTATGTGCTTCTACTATAGGCTGATGTTCTCTGAAACAGCCTATTACCTATAACATATGGTTGCTTAGTTATGGTACACAAGGAAAAGATAGTTAACTTAATTAAATCACAAGAGTGATCTAATGCAAACAAGAAGAAGGTTTACTTAACGTTACTTTAATCAATACTATCTGTCACTCCTTTATGAAAGAAAGTGTTGTAAAGTCCTCAAGCACCGAACAAGGAATCTTCTGAATAATGTCGGATGCTACTAAGAAGAACGTATCGGAAATAGAACCACAAAATAGCAGGAGGCAGGACAATGCACGTGTAGGCTAAATACACAAAAAGGCTGGACATATAATGTTATTGGACACAAGAATATTATAAGCGGTGCAACAGTAATAATGCTCGCCACGAAAAAGTAGTACTCCTATTAACAAAACCGGTCTATGCTGGTTGTGTCTCTCTACAGCAACCTAGACCTCAAAATGCTTGTGTAAAAATAATGGGTATGCATAAAAGAGTATATGATTTAATCCAGCTAATGTCTACCCGGGTTAATAAAGTCTAGCTGGGATGCGCAAAGGTACAGAATTCTGGTGGAGCAAGGCAGCTCCTAACCTAGTTTGGACCTTGGGTCTGTGCGGCCTGATTACGTTAAAATGAAGGGGTGCTCTCTTGAGGATTCTCGATCACAAGTATCGAGTATCCTCCTGGCGACCCTCAAAAGTAAAAGAAAATAGAGTTAGAACAGTGTTGGGTGGATTAGGCAAGCAGCCCTCACGCACTACACAGTCTAAACTCCAAGGTACACAGACAAAAGATCCAGCCAGGTAACCCACAGAATCCGTAGTGTCGTGTAGCTCAAAAGTAGCCTACACACAGTGAAAACACCAACAGCAAGGTACCTGATCCCTAGTCTAGCATTATTTAACCCTGTAGAAACATTGGTGATTGATGGAGACAGTCCGAGCAATACAATCTCCCAAAAAGACAATGACTATCTTCAACCTTAATCTAGTACATAAGAAATGTGAGATCCAGCATATAATACAGTCTGGCCACCAATTCAAGGTGTGGGTGCAGAGAATCAGAGGGGGATTGATATTAATAAAAGGTGAGGAAGTAGTGGAAATGATAGAGGCAGTAGGAGAGAAAGATTCTAAGACAAGAGTGTGGAACAGTTCATGGGAGATGCTTAGAGTATGCTGTCTGGGAAAGATCTTACAAGGATATTCCCAGGGACCTACTGGCTGGAGTCCCAGTTCGCAGGAATGGCACGAGGACGCGCGACAGTCGCCCAGTAAGCAGCCGCGTAGTAGGCAGTGTTAGGCAGGAGGCAACGAATCCCGCGAGGCCTATGTAAGGCGGCGCCCTCCCTACCAAGTCACACCACCTGGTCTCTCTCTCTCTCTCTCTCTCTCTCTCCCGCTCGCCTTCCCATCATTCAACTACTTAACACAATACTTTCAATTGACTAAGTAAAATAGAAAGGATTGTGACAGACGAAAATAAAGAACAGTTCTGAACTGTCTGCAACACAAGCTTTCCCGAGAAGGAAAGTACACAATGATAGGTAGACTGTAGCTATATTCTCTGCCCTGGCGAGTCCTAGCGAGTAAGCCATGCGGTTCTGGGGGAAGCGGTGAGCGTCACACCTATCTTTTAGTGTATTCAGTCTACACGTGTGGTGTCCTGCCTCCTGCCTTTATATAATTTAAGATGCAAGCATCTTATGAGCATCAGACTTTCTTCAGAAGTTTCCAGGTCTATGCTGTAAGACTATACTTCACTTTCTTTGAGATAGGAGTGAAGAGTTTATTGTTGTTTAGAGTAACTGTATTGATTCATCTTTTTATTGTATTAAATCTTGCAGTGATTTAATTGATCTTTCCATAGCTTCTCTTTTATGCATTTTAACGTAACTTGCATCTTTCTTGTTATCAGGCTATACCAGTGTGGGTTAGCCTGAAGTAGAGTACATTTATGCCCAGTTAAGGATACCCTGTTATCGCAGATTAACTCTTGAGGGTATAGGTGTTTTTGTTCGCCGGCATATAAGTTCGAGGGTTTGGATCTAGCGTACCGTTGTTGCATAGTGCCCTATTACTAGTCCAATCATTAAGTGCCCTTGTTTTATTCGTAGCCCCGGTCGTAACAAATGGCGACCTTGCCTAGTATCTTATTTTAGTAGAAACCAGGATCCATTTGTTGTTATTGCAGTAATAACAAATAGTGCCCTTGCCTAGTATTAGTATGTTCCTTCCAACAACCAACCATACTCCTAAAATCGATTAATGAAATTTACAAACACATGTGGCAGTCCGTGGACTTCTAAGAAAGAATTGCAGGATTGTTGGACATATGTTTTTTGAGGAATATTTTGGACACGTGAATTTTTTTTTTGGCAACGTAGTATAGCACTTGAGTTGTCTTCGATCATTTTTTTGAGTGAATAGTGCTACATGAGAGTTTAGGTACTCCTTTTTTTTTTATAAACGTTGAGAATTTTCGGTGGACACTATGTCGAACGACGGATCAATGCACAGTGAGGACACAGTACGGGAAGCAGACTCTGAGGTGCAGCAGCGGGGTTTGTTAGAAGGCATTAAAGTAATAACTAGTGAGGAGGATGCAAGGAAGTTTCTGGAGATGCCTATTACTGTTGACCGGGTGTCGGGGATTGATCGGTATGGTCTCCAGTGTTTGGCCACGGTCATGGGGCATGTGGGCACTAGCAGCATGACGAGAAGTGACCTGGTTGCCTGTGTGCTCGGCGGGGTGCGTGGGGCTTCGGGTGGAGCGGGAGCTGGGGCACCTTCGGCCCAGCCCCCATTCAACTCGACTCCTACCATGGCGCCCCCTCGGGCTCCGGAGCCGAGTACTTTCCCGCAGGCCGATAGTCACTGGCAGCGTGGTTTGTCACTGGGTGGGTCTCCAATTGTTGCATCTCCTCCTCCTCAAAGTTTAACTCCAGATATGATCTTCCAGCTTGAGATAGCTAAGCTTCAGCAGCAGCAGCAGCGGGAATCTGAGCTTAGGATTCAGGCTGAGGCGAGAAAGGTCATACGTGAGGCGCAGCAGCAGCAGCGGGAGGCTGAGCTTCAGGTTGAGGCTACGAAGTACTGTGCAGACATAGAGCTTGAGAAGTCTCGGGTGGAGTCGACAGGGCAGCGTCTCGGTTCTGGGAATCGAGGTCTTGATCAGTCTTTATCGCACCTTCTTAAGTTAGTCCCTGCATTTGACGAGTCGGGTGTCACCGAGTTTTCCCTGCGTTTTGAGAAGAAGTGCCAGGAGCACCAATGGCCCGAGGTTAAGTGGGCAGCCCTTGTTTCCTCTAAGTTGGTTGGCAAAGGACTCAAGGCATATGATGCGTTGCCCTTGGAGTCTTGCGTCGATTATGAGGTACTGAAGGAAGCTGTTCTGCGGGCGTACGAGTTACAACCAGAGACTTATAGGTTGAAGTTCCGGGGTGCTACGAAGGGTCGTGAGTGCACTTTTCTAGAACATGCCCGGGAACTGTCTGATGCATTGAGAAATTGGCTGAGGTCAGAAAAGGTGACGACATTCGAGGAGCTTGAGCAGTTAAGTCCTTCTAGAGCATTTTTTCAAGTGCACAGGCGGCGACCTGACTTTGAACCTCAAAGAGAAACAGCCTAAAACTCTACAAAGGCAGCCGAGTTGGCTGACCTAAGAATATCACTGATTCGTGGGTGCGGGTCTGCATAACGGACCGATGCAGTTAACAAGGGGTGCAACACTCCACCCCCCCGAGTGAGTGATGCACAAGTTAAAAACGAAAGTAAGAGCAATGATATCAATTTTGATCACAAACCTAAAACCGGCCCGTTTAAGAAAGGTCAGGGCCCTTCCCCACCTCAGGGGAAGTCCAAGGGTGAAGTAGAGTGTTTTAAGTGTCATAACAAGGGGCACTTCGCACGTTCCTGCCCTAGTAACCAACCTACAGCAGTCGTGTCTTTGGCTAGCAACATTGAGGTGTCTCTGAGGTCTTCTGCATTTACCCGGGGTGATATGTCAGATGCGGGGGCACAGCCAGTGAAGGGGTGTCCGGAAGGCTCGAAACCTGTCCGCGATGCTTTTTGCGACCATAGAGGGCGTGGCTGCGTGAGTTGGGCTGGTTGCAAGAATGGTTGGAGTTGTTGCGTGATACAGGTGCATCCCAGACTCTGATGAAAAACTTTACAGGCAAACCTATAAACGCGGCACGGGTGGTTGTGGTGCAGGGTATTAATGCTACAAAGTCATACCCGTTGGTTCGAGTAGAGCTGGAGGTTGAAGGTGTGACACGAGAGTTGGATGTTGGAATCGTGGAGAAACTGCCAGTAGAGGGCGTCGACCTTCTTCTCGGCAACGACTTTGCGGTGCCTACTTCTGAGGTTCCACCCTTAGTCGGTGCCGAGAGGGCGGCCGACGTGAGTAGGGAGGGGCAGGAGTTGGTCGAGAGGTGTCAACCACAGCAGAGGGCGTGTGTTGTCACCCGATCTCCTGCATCTAAAGTGTCACAGCCTATTCCTCAGTCTCTAGACCAGCGGAGGAACGGTCGGAAGGAGAAAACTAAAGTTGGGAGTTTTGTGAGTTTTGCTCCAGCGGCTCTTCTTAGCGACTTAGTACTGGACCCAGAGGTGAGCTCCGGAGTGGCCCCAGAACCTGTCACCCCTAGTGACATGGTTGGGCGTGATGGCACTCCGCGACTTAGTAGTTCCCAGGTGGAGGAGAGTTGTGGGAACGGGGCTATTGAACATGAGGACGGGGAAACATGTCATGTGAACCTGTTGGAGGAGTTTGTGAGGCAACCACCTGAGCAGCCTACTGTCCCTGTGTTGGTCTGCAGCGGCCAATGTGGAAAAGGAGAGGGGGGCAGTAGGGCACAGGTGGAGGAGAGTTGGGATTGTCATGTCTCGGCGGAGCAGTGGGCGGGGGACACGAGTCTGGTGGCTGTGGAAGCGCTAGAGCACCTGCCTGAGCAGCAGTGTGCAGCATTCCAGCACCAGCTCGGTTCATACCCCACTGGTCGTGCCGAGCACCCAAGCTTCACAACTCATGCGGTGCAAGATGTTCCGCGGGCAGGTCAATTGAGTGTTTGTAGACCGTTAGCCTCGTTGTTTCCGTGGTTCAAGGTGGGCGACGAGGCTTTGGCATGGTTGTCAGGTCAGGGTCGACCCATGGCTGCCAAGGGTGGTGGTCAGAAGGAGGACATTGAGCAGATTGGTGAGGTTGGCTGTGGAGTGGATGTGCCCGGTCGTCGCATAGCCTCCCAATGCTGCTCTAGTCGAATGCAACATCCCTACCATAGACCGACTGTATTTGGCCATGTCGCTAAAGGCGGTGATGCTGCGCAGGCAGATGTAGTCGCAAGGAATGCGGGGGTGCGCATGTACGGTATCGGCAGGGAAGCCTTAGCAATTATGAACTATGGGAGTGACTGAACAGGTGGTATTGATTGTCTCTCTCATGACCTGACTGTTCTAGGGACGAAGGTGGAGAAGGAGGGAGACTATAGTTTAGAAGCCGCGGTTTCGGCTGGGTTGTAGGAGGGTACTAGGCATGTTGTTTTTCGAGATAAGTTGCAACTTCTTGTTCCTAAGCGACAAGAGGAGTTGTTTACTAGGCTGTGGCAGTACATCCGCATGTTTGTTGCTTCTCCAGGCCTGATGTACGGGGTAGAATCCGACATGGAGGCTGGAGACAGTGCAAGGCTCAAGTTAGTTCCCTACCGTATAAATCCTGCTCAACAGCCTGTCGTGAAAACAGAGCTAGACGACATGTGGAAAAAGGGTCTGAGGGATAAAGGATATCGTGAGTGGTCGTTGCCAGTGAGTTTGCAACCTGAGTTGAGTGGCAAGATCCGTGTGTATGGTGATTGCAAGAGTGTGGAAGCATTATCCCTGACAGACGCCTATCCATTACCTAGAGTTGACGACACCATAGACCGCATCGGGGCTGCCTCGCGCATCACGAAGGTAGAACTAGTGAAAGGTTATTGGCAGGCCCCGTTGCCGGAAAGAGCGAAGAGAAGTGCCAGTCTTGTGATGAACTGGGCAGTTTATCAGTGTCAGGTGTTGTTTTGCTGCCGGAACACAAGTTGGATATGTGGCATGTTAAGGGCATGGGCGTCATCTGCAGGGGGGACGGGGGGGACATATCCCCCCCACTTTTCATTCAGGGGGGGACAACATATCGATTGTCCCCCCTACTTTTTTCACCAAGTTTTATATACTAGAAACTAGATAGAAGTCACTGAAATGTTTAATAAGATAGCATATTATATATACTAAACACATACAAATATAATATGTTATGATGTTATTGATGTAGTAATTTGTTAGGCTCGTTGTCAGCTAAATTTCTTACGTAAATATTGTGTGACGTATCCCACTGTTTAGTGTTTACATGAAGACGGAAGTTCTGTAGTCTGTAGGTCGGCAAAAGCCAACATTAGCGGCCTTTTAAAGCTTTGGCCGCCTTTGAGGCTTTGAGGATGGTATTCTGGTTTCCTGGATGATGATCTAAGGTAATGCCTTCACTATTAGACATTGTTCTTCTACAACAATATTTGAAACTAGCAAGACGTGCACGGTAGACTGGAATGGTACGGTCCGACCATTAATATCCTTCATGAGTTAATTTGCTCCATTATATGATGATTAAATCCGTGTACAATTAAATATTTCGCCTTTCAATCTGGTGTACGCTACAGTCTTCTCAATCTTACTAGGCAGTCTAGGCTAAGCCTAGACTGCATAGTAATATTGGGTTATATGGTAAACTATCTACTCTGCCTTAAACATTTAACCTTACTGTTGTTTCAATTCTAGATATGAAATTATCGACATAACGTATTGTAGCTAAGCCTATTTGTAGGCTATAATTTTTGTATTATCTGCTTCATCTTTCTGTATCTCCTGACTCCTGCAACATTTCCTTGATCAGTTGATCTATCATGTATGTAGTGTAAATTACATTTTCTGCCTGGTGCTAATATAATATATACAGTACTATATTATGTACCGTATAACATTAACCTAACCAAAAGACCTAACCCTAGGTTAGTTTATGGTAGGTTAGGTTAGACTAGTAACTAGTTATTTTGGTAAATTTGGTTACACTGATTAGATCAAAATAGTAAAAAACAAAATGTTAATAATTACTAAATATTTTATTTGTATTTATATCCTTTCAATGTTAAATACTGATCGTAGAGTTTGCTGATTTAAGTAGTATAATGAGAATTTGAGGATGTCAGAGTAGATTTGAAATCTATCTGTGAACTATAGGTGTTTAAACTTGCACTGGTTAATATTGAAAATAATACATATCTTTTCCCCTTAATATAAATAATTTATTCATAATAATGTGGGCTTAAAATGCACCAAATATTGTTAAGTTTTCTCAAATTTTCTCGGGGGGGGGGGGGGGGGGGGCTTTCAAAGGCCCCCCCCCCCCCCCCCCCCCCCCCACACACACACACACAGCTATTCGCTCGCTTCGCTCGTGTAGGAGAAAATATGGCCAAAGGTTATCTCTTACCACACCAATCGAAATATAAGATTAATAAACATAAATAAAAATCAAGTCTGAGATCGCCTACCTTATGGCATGAACTATAGGAGCAGATGAGGTTTGTTTATAGTAGCCTAGTCTTAATCCATTGTAGCCTATCTCTCAGGATGCCCTAACTAAACATTGTATCAATGGCCATGTATATCAATGACTTAGCTATACTAGGGTCCTGGTGTAGTTTCGAGGATTCCGGCTTCGGTAGACCAGGGTTAAAGGGTCAGGACTCCGGGCCTGGTGCGGGGATTGTGGTGGAGGAGATCACGGGACACGTCTCTACCGTTCAAAAGTTTACTAGCGTCTGATCGGAACTTCAATTTCCGACTCTTAAATAAACTATATATTAATTCGGTACCAAGGATTCATTCCCTCTTCACGAAATCATATAAATAATTATCAGCATTTAAATTATATAATTATAAAGGTGAACATCGTTTCACAACGATTTAGTGAACATAATATCAAGATATTAACGACCCTAAAGCAAACGGTGGATCGCGTATGCGGTCGCGGGAATATTTAAACTGATCCTCTTTACAGTTCTTCTAAACTTATTTCTACAAGGTTTTATAACTAAATTAACTTGATCAAGGTAATCTTATACAGTACTAAATTACCTAACATCAATTAATCTCTACAATATATACAATCACCGGGTTCTGGTAGGAAATTGTTCACTCTAATGAGGTTACCCTATCGGAAGGTTGTTGCCAACATTCCCCAGATACCGGTGTAGTCAATTTATTTCTCACAGCTCGCCTGTTTTTCCTATATCTATCTCTGAATGTCCCCCCCCACTTTTAGAGAACAGATGACGCCCCTGGTTAAGGGCACTGATAATGTTTTGGCTGATTGTTTGTCACAGGAGGGTTTGTTTGCAGGAGAACCCTCGCCGTTCAGTCAGTGTGTGTTGAGAGTGGAGAAAAATCAGGCTTGCCCCTGTACAGCAGCCGTCAAAAACAACATTAAAATTATATAAAAAAATCACATAAAAAAACTCGTTCTTTTTTATAGTTAATTGTAAGTTGCCAATGTTATAGCTAAAGTCCTAAGTTGAACCTGTCTTTCACTTAGTAGGCTGGGCTCTGTGAAGCTCGCTCTGGGAGCATAGCAGGCTAAAATAATTGAGGCGCTCATTCGCGGAACGTGATAACCGCCACCTCTGGCAAAAGCCGTTATATTATCGCATTATATTGCCACATCCTTCTCGAATCTGGAGCCGCGGTAGGGAGCTATATTTGAGAATGTCAACATGGTTGAAAATCGCATAAAGTACGACGCACTTTCATCCGTGTTGACAGGGCGTTTGCCTAGCCCTAGTCTCTGCATCGCATAGGGTGATACACGCCACCCAGGCAGCGTGTGTTCAGCCAGCCAATGACAGCCCGCTATTGTACCGCGTGGGCGCCAGCTCAGCCACTCACGGCGCGCGTTGCTCTCTGTTCTCCCGCCACAATACAGTCTAGCTCAGCTCTCACGCCGTACGGATCATTTACCTCGCACCTGGTATTGTTTTGTGCCGTTTTGACCGTGTTGCAGTGCTTCCCTGAACAATGAGTGATAGTGAGAGTGAGAGTGATAGTGGGAGCCCACCCCCACCTATAAAAAAGAGGTGTAACCCGGACAATTGGTCTGAAATAATCGCCAGGAACAAGAGAAATACTGGGAAGGAATATGTCAGCCGCCAAACAGGAAATACAGTGAATGCTAGAGTTATTGGGCCGCCTTGCAATGATGGATGCTACGATAAAATTGCTGAACCTATCCGCCAAGCAATCCACAATAACTTCTGGCAAACTGGAGATTGGTTAGTTCAGAATACCTTAATTCAGAAACACGTTCTGTCAGTGCCAGTGAAACGACGAAGAAAGCCTGCCGACATCAACAACTCTGGTCCCCATCGGTCATGCACCCGCAAATTTACTCTCTCCTACCAGTCTACAACTTATAAGGTTTGCAAGACAGCCTTCATCAACATTTTAGCCATAGGTAGGACAAGATTAGAGAATGCCCTGACCCACGTGAGTGACACTGGTACACCGAAGAGAGACGGCCGCGGGCAACACAAGAACCGTGTCACCATTGCAGGTCCTGATGCAAAGCGTGTGCACAAACACATTGCATCATTCCCCAGCGTTACCAGCCATTATAGCAGAGCCAAATCGCCCAATTTGTGGTACCTAGAGACATCGTTGAGTTTAAGCCGGATGTACCACCTGTATTCTACCTGGATGGCTGAGAATTATCCTAACAACAGCGTAGTCAAGGAAAGTTATTACCGGAAAGTTTTCAAAAGTAAAGAACTCTCCTTCTCACCACCAAATACTGATACTTGCTCGACCTGTGACCTAGCTAAGACCACTTTGAAACATGCCAGTAATGACGCAGATAAGGCAATCTTGCAGGCTGAACTTGATGAACACCTGGCGATGGCACGGCAGGCACAAACACTTATGAAGACTCTGGGCCAGGACAGGGACGATGATACTCGTGTCATAGCCTTGGACCTCCAACAGACACAGCCAATACCTCGTCTCACCACTAATGCTGCCTACTATAAGAAGAAAGTCTGGCTGTACAATTTATGCATTTCCAACCTCAAGACCGGTGAAAACCAGTTCTTCGTGTGGGATGAGGTGACAGGTGGGCGTGGCTCGGTCGAGGTGGGTTCGTGCATCAAAAAGTGGATCGAGAATGAAGTACTGCGTCATGGTGATTTTGGCAAGCTTATACTATTCAGTGACAATTGTGGTGGACAGAATAAGAACATTAATATCATGCTCTGCCATCTTTACGAACTGCACAGTCGCCGTCTTCAGGAAGTGGTCCATTATTTCCTCATCCCAGGACATAGTTACATGGCGTGTGACAGGGCTTTTGGGAACATAGAAAAGCGCTTCAGGGTTGAGGGGAACATCTATGATTTTGAACACTATATCAAGGTGATTGAGCGTGCGGTCCACGCAGGTAACAAGGTCATTCCCATGGTGAGAGAGGACTTTCTAAACTTAGACCTGTTGCAAAGTGTCATAACTCACCGTACACCCGCCAAGCCACTCCTATTCTCTGAATGTCGCCGATTCTGCTTTACTCTGCAATATAGGGATGGGTATCAGCTGTCTCGAGGCTATGAGGGGCCTCTGCATTGTCTCAGGCTTATGCCAGGTAAAGCCAAGTATGCTCCATCGGCCTTTAATCTGTCACGAGTGCCACTCACCCCCAAGTACCCAGCTGCCATCAAACTTCAAGCTGACAAACTCCAAGCCGTCCACGACCTGCTATCCTACATTCCGCCAATCCACTCGGAGTATTACCAGGAACTTTTTCGTATGCAGAGGGACCTCAGTAGAGCAGCTAGACCAGCCTTGGACAACAACTCTGACTCCTCTGATATTGATGACAACCTGCAAGAGTATGCAGATGATAGTGACAGTGATAGCGACACTGCCTGACTACTCGGTGAGTATGAATATAAAAATGTAACAATAGAATAGAGTAATAATGCATTTTAGTAAGGTAAAATTGTTAAACAATAGCAATCTTTACACAAGAACATTATAGTAACTAGACATCAAATTCCTTCCTTAGATTAACATTTTGTAAAATCATGTCCTTCCCAAGCTGAATAAAACATCCCAAATTAATTAATTAACAGTAATACTAGCTTACTTTCTATAATAATAAATCAATAACATTAAAGTAGCAAAATTATTACTCTATTCTTGTGTTTTACTTATTCATTATTATTCACCATGTCTTCCTCCATTTTCTAATCTTTATTATCGCTTATTAATTTTATAAAATTATGTTTCTATTATCTTACCATACTCTTCCATGTCTTATTATTATTCACTGATAATATTATTTATGTTTTATTGTTATACATTTGCTTTTTCTCAACGTTTCTACAGTATTGAATTGATATGGGGTTATAAAATCATGGGATTATTTCAATCACACTCACGTTACTATTAATTACAAGCAATTTATTTTTATTTTTTTTGTGGTGCATGGCTAGATACTATTTTCCGAACATTTTGATAACACTGTCACGTCTCTCCTTAATCGGGTCTGATAGTTACAGCTTTTTATAAGTCGGCAAACTTCAGACGCGATTTATTTTTAATTTTATTTTGGGCAACTATCATGTTCTGCGATAAATTACAAGCAATTTATTATTATTTGTTTTGTGGTACGTGGCTAGATACTATTTTCCGAACATTTTGATAACACTGTCACCTCTCTCCTTAATCGGGTCTGATAGTTACAGATTTGTATAAGTCGGCAAACTTCAGACGCGATTTACTCCTTTTTTTATTTTGGGCAACTATCATGTTCTGCGATAAATTACAAGCAATTTATTATTATTTTGTTTGTGGTACGTGGCTGGATACTATTTTCCGAACATTTTGAAAACACTGTCACCTCTCTCCTTAATCGGGTCTGATAGTTACAGCTTTTTATAAGTCGGCAAACTTCAGACGCGATTTACTTGTTTTTTAATTTTGGGCGGTCAACACGTTCCGCGAATGAACGCCTCAATTATACTATTATGTTTGGGAGGATGTATAAGATTTTCTTTATGCTAATATGTTGTTTTATTTAGGATTGAGCTTTCCATTTCATTGCTGGTGGAGTGGCTGGTTGTGGCGGGTCTTGTCAGCATTCTGCCTTGTCAGATATGGTGCTCACCTAATGTTGAGCGTCCAATATCTTGGGCGGGGTGTGACGTCTACCAGCGTTGGCAGAATCGCCTCTCGTTAGCCACTAGCGCTCGCCAGGGCAGTGAAATGAGCTACAGTTATCAGAGAATGTTGTTCTTTCTTTCATAGTACTTGCATTGTTACAGACAGTCCAGTGGTGGTCTTTATTTTCGTCTGTGACAACGGGAAGTATTTTATATCATTAGTAGAATATAAGATGCATTGTAGTGTGAAGTTGAGAGAGAGAGAGAGAGAGCGGGCAGTGAGGGGGTAGTGAGTGTTGCCTCCCTCCTCCGTCCGGAGAAGTTTTCCTGCTCTCGCGCGGGCTTTCCCACGCCTTTGTTTGGCTGGCGGACCCTGACGCGGCAAGGACGCCTGCTGCCTTGTGATGTCTCGGCCCGTGATTGGTCGACCATCGCGCCCTTGCGAGCTCCTGTGTAACTAACCTCCTGCGTGAGGGTCCCGAGGAGCCACCCTCCTCAGAGCAGGCTAGGGGCGCACACGACTAACATCCTTTTTATAACTGTCCCCCATATCTCCACCATTCTGATACTGTCTCTCTCACCTCAACTTCCTTTCTTTCATTCCTCTAATCTTTTAACCCCTTCAGACATATATGACGCAGAGGTTGCCAGATTAGCAATAAGAAATAGAGTTCTCTCACTCTTATAATTACCTCTCCAAAATTAGTTTTCTGCCCACATCTAACTCAAAGACAACTGGAGAGGTTGAAGTAACTAAAATAAAGGTTTGTACAAAATCCTGATGGTAATAAAGGCTTTAAAGTATCCCTAATAGGCTCAAAATTGCGTCATATGTCGGAGAGGGTTAACGTCACAACACTCCCTTTGGGTTCTGTACACGATTTCATATCAGCCTATCGTATTGTGTGCGTCGCTCTCATATATATTTGCATGTATTAGAATAGGCTATAAGGGTTCTTAGCCTATGGAGGTTTGATGACTCTGTGTGTGTCTCCCTCAGTGTCCTTAGTCTATGGAGGTTTGATGACTCTTTGTGTGTGTCTCCCTCATTATCATTAGTGCTCTGCTCGGGTATTTAATGCTAGACTGGGATAAGGTTTCTGTTGTCGTTGTCACCGATGTGTGTACGGTTTGCTTATACCTACACGACTTCGACGGTTTCTGTGGTAGCCTAGGTTGTCCTTTTGGTTGTGTCCTTTGCGAGTGCAGCATCGTGTTGTAAGAGGGCATTAGCCTACTACCTTATAACACAGTGCTGCCTCTTTGCTTGACTTTAGTGGGATCGCCAGGGTAGAACCAGTTACTTGATATCTGGATCTACCAAGAGAGCATCCCCGTCATTAACGTAACTTTAATCATACCGCCTTAAGGACAACGCTAGGCTATGAGCCTGTCTTGCTCAGCTACAGTTTCCTAACCTTGATATCCCAGCTAGACTTTATTCGCCGAGCAGACACTAGTTAGGATATAAGCTCTTTTGTTATGTATGCATTATTATTCACAGCATTTATTAGTCTAGGTTGTTGCTGAGCCGCACAACCATAGCAGACTGTTTCGTTGATGAGAAGTACTTCTTTTAGTGTCGAGCATTGCTGCCGTTGCGCATTTATAGTATTCTCGTGTCAGTTAACATTATATGTCCTATCTTTTCATGTATTCAGTCTACACGTGTGGTGTCCTGCCTCCTGCCTTTATATAATTTAAGATACGAGCATCTTATGAGCGTCAGACTTGCTTCAGAAGTTTCTAGGTCTATGCTGTAGGACTATACTTCACTTTCTTTCAGATAGGAGTGAAGAGTTTATTATTGTTTAGAGTAACTGTATTGAAGCATCTTTTTATTGTATTAAATCTTGCAGTGATTTAATTGATCTTTCCATAGCTTCCCTTTTATGCATTTTAACGTAACTTGCATCTTGTTTGTTATCAGGCTATACCAGTGTGGGTTAGCCTGGAGTAGAGTACATTTATGCCCAGTTAAGGATACCCGTTATCGCAGATTAACTCTGGAGGGTATAGGTGTTTTTGTTCGCCGGCATATAAGTTCGAGGGTTTGGATCTAGCCTACCGTTGTTGCATAGTGCCCTATTACTAGTCCAATCATTAAGTGCCCTTGTTTTATTCGTAGCCCTGGTCGTAACATTTGAGACTTATCATCTCTGTGTATTATAATAATATTTATATGCTCATTTGAAACATTATTATTATTTGTATATGATTACTATTGTTATTTCTCCGGAGACATATTGAGTTATGGAATAAAACTTGTATATCCTATACCTATGTGTTCTATGTCCATTGCTTATTACTAGTGTGTTGATTTACAGAATTAAGGCCAGTCTTCACCCAGTGGAGAGGTACCTAAGTTGACGATAAACGCTGATCCCTAGGTTGGGAATCGCAATCAGATTGTCTCAAGTTTCTTGAAAACGTGGCATAACACCTGTATACCTGCCTATAACAACTGCCATAACACCTGCCTATGAACGTAAACATAACACGCACACACATTAATCTATAATATTTATACAGTATATTTACATATTCATAAGCGTAAATAAGAACCTCTGGATATATTTTTAGTACTTATACTGCATATATCTGTCAGTAATGTAGATAAGAAATCATTATTTCAATAACGTGGCCTTACATAAATCCCGTGTGACCAGTAGCCTGTAGTGCGCCCAGAGTGACCCAGGGAGGACAGGGCACTGGCGACATAAGCGGTGGGGTTGGGTCTGAACAAATCTGGTGGAAAAATAATTGGTTAGCGGTAGGAGAAAAAGGAGAGACAAATAGGAAGAGATTGGGAGATTGTGTGTGCATATATATATATATATTGTTATACCAGGTTTTTAATGGGGTTGATTGGTTTCAATCGGTAGGCTCCACTTGACGGGAGGAGCCGAAATCGCTTTAACACATACACAGAAAGTAATAGAGGATAGTTATAACAGTACGTACTTTCATATTATATTTATTTGCACTAGAATATTGCATACGTAATACTAGATAATGGTATATAACAAAATATAAGACGCACGAGCGAGGCTCCACTAAGTTCACTCGTAAGACTGTTGCTTCTACAATATACTTTAGTGCTCCCTTCAATCGAGGTATTTACACTTGCACTTGATATAGATGGGTTATTATTCGGACTGTATTTAATTGAAGTATTACACTTGTCCTGTTATAAAGGTATATAGGTAAATAGCACTTCCTTCAACTGAGGTATTACACTTGTGCTGTTAAACTTTTAGTTAGAAATTGTGTGCCTATGGATCGGAGTAAAATGCGTAGATTTATTCTAGACGATGTGACTCGGAGGTTTTCTTTATGATTTCTTCTTTCACTTATCTCTAGTTAATATATTTATAATTCACTTAGTATCAATATGATCAGTTTTAATGTTAGTAATTCCCTAATTTAAATGGGCATCACTGGTATTTTAATTATATTTTCTTTAGCATAAGAATAAGAGAGTATGGTTTCATTGGAGTACTTTCTTATAAGGCGTGTCACTAGTACTGTTATTTGTTGATGGAATTAAATTTTCTCTCTAGGCTACACTTGGTATTAATCACTTTTCACAGGTACACTCGGATGGCATAGTCTCTAGCCCACTCATAAATATTTGTGGACTTCTCCTATTTCTTATTATGGAAGGTATATCCCTGGAATCGAATTAATTACTATAATATTCTATAAATCAATTACAAAACGATATATACAATTTAATGACAAGGAAGTTCTATCCAAAAATCAATCCATATATTTATAATTGCATACAGAAATACATAGGGAATCCACCAATTCGTAGTAGTGGGCTAGAGACTATGGTATCCGAGTGTACTTCTCTTGCGTATTTCAACAGCGTATAATTTCACTATTTATTTGTAGAGGAGCAATTTTTAGTCATTGATGTATAAGTTGGGCCATGGTGGTTGTCCTGACGTGGCTAGTTGACAGCAGTTGTACTCGAATTCTTGGTGTTGGACCTTAAATAATACCTACCATATGCCAGTACATAGGTAGAGTAGAATCAAGCTAACGTAGGAGAGAACTCACAAACTGCTCTGGTCTTTATAGGAGTTTTGATGCAGAACCTTCAGAGTCGTGGTTTTGAGTCTTATATGTTGTGTGCGAAATGCCAGTGCACCAGCAACACGTTATCGAACAAACGCAAGATTTTTTATTTTATTTTTTTACGCAACTTATCATAACTGTTCTGACCGTTATAAGAGTCTTTTCAGAACTGAGGGTGATGGGTATACTTTGGCCTTTTCTGAGATATTTCTATCTCGAAGGGACTCCATGATGAGTGCCGTTTAAGCTAGACGGTATCTCACAGAGCCCAAGTCTAATAATGTCTCGCCAATGCGAAAGACAATTAATAGACAGTTTGGTCTATTCCGAATAGAATGCTTGCCAGTGTCCGCCTTATCTATTCACAATAGCGCCGCGGTTATGGGTAGGAAAGTTATATTAGTTACATCCAGTGAAGTGTCTAATAATAAGAACATAAGAACATAAGAAAATGGGAGTCTGCAGAAAGACGATTGGCCTAAGCAAGGCAGATCCCTGTCCCACACAACCCCAATTCAATTACAAAGCCCAATTATAGGCTTCACACTCTAATACCCTGAGGATCATCTTACCAAAACGGTTAGAGATTAACGCAGGATTATGGGGGTCTGCAGAGCGCTGATTGGCCCAACCCGGCTGATCCCCCTTCACACCCAACCCTTCTCGTCCATATGCTTATCCAATTTTATCTTAAAGCTCCCTACAGTTTTAGATCCCACTATAGCACTTGGTAGTCCATTCCACCCATCTACAACTCTGTTACCAAACCAATACTTGCCTATATCTTTTCCGAAACGAAATTTATCTAATTTGAAACCATTGGTACGAGTTCTTTCGCTATCACTGAGCTTTAGTACATTTGCCATGTCCCCTTTGTTAATCCCACTAACCCACTTGAACACCTCTATCATATCCCCTCTAACTCTGCGTCTCTCTAACGAATGTAAACCTAATTTCTTCAACCTTTCTTCATACGAAAGATTTCTAATATTATGGATAATTTTTGTCATTCTACGCTGTACTCTCTCCAATGAATCTATGTCCATTCTGTAATAAGGACACCAAAATTGGACAGCATAATCCATAATGGTTTACTTGTTGAACCCACTACAACAAACATTCTATTGAAGTTAACAAATCCGTACCAGTGCACCAAGACGTTTATCCCAATAGTATCAAAGGGTGCCAAAGTTTTCCAGCTATTCCTTACTCTCCAGTGACAAGTAAGAATCAGTTTTCCAACTGAGTACTGATCTAAGAAAATCCTGCAGTGGTCATACCTTTTGTTGGTGGTCATGGCGGTGATGCGGCTGTGAGGTAGAATGGCGCCTGGACGTATGATATTTATGGTGCCTTTTCTTGTGTTGCCTTTTCTTTCTATCTTTTCTTTTCTGGTGTGCCTCAGGATGGTTGATTGCTATGCATAAATTCTTCCCGGGTGTTGGAGGACGTGTCACTTTATCACTTTCATGGTAGTGACTCTTGCACATCTGGTTGCTTCCTTGTGGCTTGGAGGTGTGGTGGGCAGAGGAGGAAAAATGCTTGGTGGTGGTGAATGTTGAGCGAGTTGTTTTTTCTCTATTTCACACATATATATATATATATATACTGTATATATGAGATGCAGGCTGACCAATACATCACCACGTCTAGCCAGGAAATCGTAGAGAAGATTGGCGCAATCAGACTGACAGCACCCCACGAAGTCGGAGAGTTCCGAAATATATTCAAGACACCCATCTATTCAGCCGCCGTAGAAAACCAACAGACATTACGCGCCAAAGAAAACATACCACCTTTCCATAATTGGGCAGGTCCATTATAAACCTGGCCAGATACCAACAAGTGTGACCAGTCCAACCCCAATTACTACTCTCCTGCAACACCCAGAACCTACAGACTTTCACACATCCTTAATATCATCTGCCCCCAGCTTGCAAGATCACTAACGAGTACTAGAACGAGCCTGAAGACGTGCGTTCACCACCAGCAATCACCTCAACAACACTTTCACGTCTCACAGACCCTACACACCTCCCTTCATCAAGCACATGCAAACCCAGCAAAGGCCAAGACAGCAGGAACCCGAGAAAATACTTCCGGCACCTCCAAACCACCTAAGCACCACCAACTTTGCCCCGAAATAAGCCCATCGAAAGTGAACAAAACAAGAAAGATGCTAACCACAATATCTATGCAGCAACACCAACCAGAGATGCCCCACGCAGTTCTACAGCATCACGACTACAAGAGCTGGCCGAAAACGTAGCTGCCGCCCCTGCTGCCTCTTCTCCTCCTGCAGAAGGCAACACCTACAACCACGTGCCCTTGTTGCCCCGAGCCACATTCAGTGTGACCATGCAGCCGAGGAAGACTCTATCTGAGCTGGCCAGACCAAAAGCAAGCAATCAGCCTGCTGGCTTGAGAGAAATATATGAATCCTGTAAAGGTGTTCCTAAGGTAGAAAGGAAAGAGGATACAAAGGCTTGTCATAGTACACAACCAGGGCTATTACCTAACGGAGGCCAGTTGTTAGGATCTCTCTATGGGCCTAACCTAGTTGTAATTCAATACAATCCGGAAGTAACTGAGGCTTGTCACCTCACACAATCTGGGTTATTACCTAACGGACAATAGTTGCCTGGATCGCTATATGTGCCAGGACAGATTGCAGTGGAATATAATCCAAAGTTCCGTAATGACTCAGGAAAGAACTTGCAACCCAAGCGACCACAGTTATCTCTGAAAGGGGATCGTGCATGGGAGGATTCAAGGAAACCCAGAGCTCGAGTTGTTTCTCGTGTAAATGCTTCGGGAATTTCTGACGAACAATTCTTACCTAAACAGAGGAGCCCACAAGACAAAAAATATCGTCTTCCCCTCGTTTACCTAAAGAACAAACAGAGGAAAGTAATATCCTAGTCACTCTAAACAACATACCCAGTACCCCGGGCAAATCTATTGAGATTCCCAGGGTAAAAGAAAGGAGTTCTGTTCCCGAGGCCAGTGTACGTGTCAGCCGAGTAGACCAAAAGGTGAAGAGACGAGTCCAAAGACGAGAGGAAGTGTACCTGGAGTTGTTTGGCCCTGAGTAGGAACTTCGTGCCGTGTTGACCTACAATACCCCCGAATCTTCAGCCAGTGTTCTCCCTCGTGACTCCAGTGCCTCCTTTAACTGAAATTTTTTGTAGTGTGTGACGCTCCTGCATAGTAGCCACGTGCGGGCATGCGCGCGTGTCGGCTGCCCAGCCGTTTAGAAATCGGCTGGCGGCAGCCGGCCGGCCGGCTTTACCTTAGTATATATCCTACGACAATGTAACTAATGTCTGGGATATTCTTATGTTGTTTCACAGCTTGAAGCTGCCCTTATTCTTAACCAACGCATCTTAGTATATATTATTCTCGATAGTTGATTGTTTCATTATAATATATAAGATGTAAGTCTAGTGAGAGTGGGAGGAGACGAGCGGGAGAGAGAGACCGGCTGGGGGACGTTGCTTCGCGCGGAGAGTCTAGCTTGGGACGAGCCTGATGTTGCCAATTTGATCGCAACGTTAGGCTTAGTTTCGACTCACGCAAGGGGTAGAGGATTTTGACCCGGCAACGGTGTTGAGTGTTGCCAAGCATGGGATGTATTTCGCATGCCTAGGGTGGGGTCCAGACAGATTCAAGACTCAGAGCTCACCTCACTGTCGTACCCTTCGGACCCCCTTGATATCTATCCCTCTCAACCACACTTAGAAACTTTCTCTCTTACTTTGTATACCTTCTTTCCACTACTTCACCAATCTATTTAATTATCCCATCCCCTTGATAGACCTTATATCTATTATTGTATTAACGACGAGCTCTCAGATAACTAGATAGGATTTTGGGCCTTATGCAGAGATGTAATTTTTAATGAGACCTAGGAAGCTTTTTTGTTGTCTCATATTTGGTGGTTTCATGCTTGCTGGTGTGTTCTTGTGTCAGGTTAGCAGGGGCTAGACCGGAGGGGAGGCTTTTTGCGATCCTTTAAGTAAAGTCTGCTGGTGCGAGTTCTGTGGACCCGCACGACTTTACTAGGATACCCGTGGGAGTCTGGGGGCATTTTCTTGTCTGTGTCCCTGTGTGTCTAGTGTTGTGTTGTGTGAGGGCCCTTGCCTAGTCCACTCAGCACTGCACTAGCACGTCTTGCTTTTGTTTTAGGGTCACCAGGAGAGAGTCAGATACTTGCGATCTGAGTCTCTCAAGAGAACACCCTTTCAATTAGAGTAATTTGGCGCAAAGACTTGGGAACGGCCCTAGGCTAGAGCAGGTGGCTCAGCCAGGGTATCCGAAGCCTATATCCTTCCGGCTAGACCTCTGCCACCTGGCAGATTAACAGCTAGGGGTTTATTATATCTGTATGCTTGTTATTGTGCCACACAGTTTACCGTTTTTGTGAGCATTGTGAGTCAGGGTGTGGCTTAGAGACTCTGTCCGAGCAGGCTTGCCTGACTAAGAGTGAGAAGCACACCTGTATGTGGTTATGTTGCGAGATGCTGCCTTTATTTAATTATACCTATGCTATTATACACTGTATGGCCTATCACTATTATTTATTCCTGCTTATGAGTTAAGAGTTCTCTAAATCCGTAACGTACTTTCTTTGCTAAGCATCAGATCCTACAGTAGCCGCATGCAGTTTAGAAACCTGCATCTTGTCTACCTGTACGATGTTTTGAGGACTGTTTGCTTTCACCTTCTTTCACGCAGGGGTGATTAGTTGTATTAATTAACGTAACGTTAAATGTACTTTCTTCTAGTTTGTTATTAAATTGTTTCTGCAATTTTATTCCGTCATCTATCTTTTCCTTGAAGCTATAAGTCAACTTAATTGTGTGATCTTTTATATAGCCTGCTTGACTATCAGCAGTCTATAGTGCGTGCACCCTGTAACCGAGTCATAGGATACCTCGTTGTCCAGGCAGGACTCTTGACGGTTTAGGGTGGTTTGTTGCCTGGGTTTATAGATAAGGGATGGATCTAGCGTTTTCCGTTGTTGCTTGTTGCCGCATACCTAGTCCAATAGAAAGAGCCCAGTGTTTATATATCCCAGGACGTAACAAATGGCGACCTTGCATAGGATTTACTGAACAGAGGAATATAGTGGTCATTTGTTTTGAGATTCCTTATGATTAGAGGAATACAGTGGACATAGAGTTTTTTTTTTTGGAGCAACCAATATAACACATTAAAGACTTTAAATAACATTAGTATATACATACTTGCATAGGAGATAAGGCACATTCTATAACTGTGATAATTACTGCAGTACACAAACATGTCTAATACATCAGAACAGAGTGATGGGTCAGATCACAATACGGGCTCGGAGGGAGAAAGACCTGTGGAGTGGCTAGTCGATAGCGAGGAGGGTGCTAGACGATTTTTAGAGGTGCCCCTAACCGCTGCCAGGGTGTTGAAGCTGAATAAATATGGCTTAAAGTGTGTGGCAGGTCTTCAGGGTCACCAGGGTTTAAGTGGCATGAGGAAAGATCAGCTGAGGACTTTGATATTGGGTTTAGAAGGGAGAGACCTGGGTGGAGAGGCGACTGGGGGCCCCGGTCCCCAGCCCCCCCTCCACTCTACCCCCATATCAAACATCAGGGTGCCTGAATTTAGTACATACCCCCAAGTTGATGGTCAATGGCAGCGTGGAATTCAATCACAGGGACCCTCTCCATTAAATGCACCTTCCCCTCCTCAAGCGTTGACTCCAGATTTGTTGTTTCGGCTTGAGATGGCCAAGGTTGAGGTTGCTAGAGCTCAGGTTGAGGCTACTGAGAGACAGGCTAGTTTGCAGGCTGAGGCTGCAGAGAGAACAGCTATACGAGAGGCTGAACTGCAGGCAGAGTCTACTAGGTATCGGGCTGACACGGAGCTGGAGAGATCTCGAGTGGAGGTAACAGGGCGAAATATTGGGGGAGGTAACAGACATCGGGACCAATCATTGTCGCACCTGCTCAAACTAGTTCCTGTGTTCGATGAATCATGTGTGACTGAGTTTTTTATGCGATTTGAGAAGAAGTGTCAGGAACACCAGTGGCCTCAGGAAAAGTGGGCAGCATTAGTTTCATCAAGACTCCTAGGAAAGGGGCTAAAAGCGTATGATGCACTACCTTTGGAGTCCTGTGTAGTTTATGATGAGCTAAAGAAGGCTGTGCTACAGGCCTATGAGTTACAACCAGAAACTTACCACTTGAAGTTTCAGGGTGTTACTAAGGGCAAGGATAGTACCTTCCTAGAACACGCCCGGGACTTGTCTGATGCACTACGACATTGGCTGCGTTCTGAGAGGGCAGCTACTTTTGAGGAGTTGAGTGAGCTGGTTCTCTTGGAGCAGTTCTTTAAGTGCATATGCGGGGACTTAATATTAAATAAAAAGTAAAAAAATCCTATAACTCTCCAGGAGGCAGCAGAAATGGCTTACCGCGGACTGTCATTAATTCGAGGGTGCGAAGCAGCAGCTAGGAGTGAGTCGGGTGCAAAGGATCGTACCCCTCCCCCTCCCAAGAATTTTGATACACATAAATACACAAAACCATCTAGCACTGACAATAAAACTGAACATAAACCAAATACCGTCCCGTATAAGAAGTCTAATGGTACCTCCCACTCCCAAGGGAAACCAAAGAGTAAAGAGTGCTTTGCATGTTACAAGGAGGGTCACTTTGCAAATGCTTGTCCGAACAAGCCACCAAACAAGGTTGTGTTATTGGCCCGCAGCATAGGGGTGTCGCCTATATCTGCTGAGTTTGCCAAGGGTAGTTCGTCAGAGGTTGGGACACAGCCTGTGTTCAAGAGTCCGGAAGGCTCGAATCCTGTCCGCGACGTCTTTGGGGGTCATAGAGGGCATGGTTTTGTGAGGTGGGCTGGCGAAAGGCGAGGAGTTAAGCTATTGCGTGATACGGGGGCTTCTCAGACCTTGTTAAAGAACTTTACTGGTAGGCCGATTAACGCTGCTCGGGTGGTGGTAGTTCAGGGGATCAATGCTACGAAGTCCTACCCGCTGGTGCGGATGGAGCTGGAGGTGGGTGGTGTGGCGAAGGAGCTGGATGTCGGAATTGTAGAGAACTTGCCTGTTGGGGGCGTCGACCTCCTCCTCGGCAACGACTTTGCGGTGCCTGCTTCTAAGGTTTCACCCTTGGTCGTTGCCGAGAAGTCGGCCGACGTTAGTAGGGAGGAACAGGAGGGGGTTGAGAAGTGTAGCGTACAAACCATGGCGTGTGTTGTGACGCGTTCTCAGACATCCGGAGCCTTGCAGCCACCACCTCAGTCTATCAAACCGCGGAGGTAAGGTCACAAGAAAACGGGAAGTGTTGGTCAATTGGAAAGTTTTGAGCCGGCAGTGTTTCTTGGTGACTCATTATTGGCACCTATGTTGGAGTCTGGAGAGGCCCCAGGACCTGTCACAGCTAGTGAGGAGGTAGGGCAGGAAGAGACTCCGAGGCAGCAACGTTACACACGGAGAGAAAAAAGGGATGCTCAGTTTGATATTGGGGGAGGACTTGGGTTGCTTAGGAAGCATCTAGACAGGTTGGTTCCCTCAGATATATGTAAACTGCAGTTGGAGGATCCGGAAGTTCAGAAGTGTGGTAATGGTGCTGTCGAGATCAAACACGAGGACGGGGAAACATGTCATGTGAACCTGTTGGAGGAGTTTGTGAGGCAACCACCTGAGCAGCCTACTGTCCCTGCGTTGGTCTGCAGCGGCCAAGGTGGAGAAGGAGAGGGGGGCAGTAGGGCACAGGTGGAGGAGAGTAGGGATTGTCATGTCTCTGCGGAGCAGTGGGCGGGGGACACGAGTCTGGTGGCTGTGGAAGCGCTAGAGCACCTGCCTGAGCAGCAGTGTGCAGCGCTCCAGCACCAGCTCGGTTCATACCCCACTGGTCGTGCCGAGCCCCTGAGCCTCACAACTCGGGCAGTGCAAGATGTTCCGCGGACAGGTCACGTGAATGTTGAAAGACCGTTAGCCTCGTTGTATCAGTGGTTCAAGGTGGGCGACGAGGCTTTGGCATGGTTGCCAGGTCAGGGTCGACCCATGGCTGCCAAGGGTGGTGGTCAAAAGGAGGACTTAGAGCAGATTGGTGAGGTTGGCTGTGGCATAGAAGTGCCCAGTCATCGCATAGCCTCCCAATGCTGCTCTAGTCAATTGCAACAGCCCAATCATAGACCGACTGTATCTGGCCATGTCGCTAAAAGCGGTGATGCTGCGCAGGCAGATGTAGTCGTAAGAAAGGCGGGGGTGTGCATGTACGGTATCGGCGGGGAAGCCTTAGCAATAATGAACTATGGGAGTGACTGCACAGGTGGTACTGATTGTCCCTCTCATGACCTGGCTGTTCTAGGGACGAAGGTGGAGAAGGAGGGAGACTACAGGTTAGAAGCTGCGGTCTCGGCTGGGTTGTGGGAGGGCACTAGGCATGTTGTTCGTTGAGACAGTGCAAGGCAGTTGTTTACTAGGCTATGGCAGTACTTTCGCATGTTTGTTCATTCTCCAGGCCTGATGTACGAAGTAGAATCCGACATGGAGGCTGGAGACAGTGCAAGGTTCAAATTGGCTCCGTACCGTATCAATCCTGTTCGACAGCCTGTGGTGCAAGCAGAGCTGGATTACGTGTTGACGAAGGGTCTGAGGGATAAGGAATGTCGTGAGTGGTCGTTGCCTGTAAATTTGCAACCGATGTTAAGTGGCAAGATCAGTGAGTGTGTTGATTGCGAGAGTGTGTGTGCATTATCCCTGACAGACGCCTATACCTTATCGAGAGTTGACGACACCATAGACCGCCTCGGGGCTGCATCGCCTATCACGAAGGTAGAACTAGTGAAAGGTTATTGGCAGGCCCCGTTGCCGGAAAGAGCGAAGAGAAATGCCAGTCTTGTGATGAACTGGGCAGTTTATCAGTGCCAGGTGTTGTTTTGCTGCCGGGACACAAGTTGGATGTGTGGCATGCTAAGGGCACTGATAATGTTTTGGCTGATTGTTTGTCACGGGAGGGTTTGTTTGCAGGAGAACCCTCGCCGTTCAGTCAGTGTGTGTTGAGAGTGGCGTAAAATAGGCTTGCCCCTGTAAGTGCAGCCGCCATAAACAAATTAAAAAAGCAAAAACCTTATAAAAACTCTTTATTTTTATAACGTGTAGAATTTCGTATAAGATGTTGTAGCAGTATCTAAGTTGAATGTTTTCGCTTATTGTCGCTAAGTTAGGTTGAACTTGCTCGGTGGAGCGCAACAGTCTTTATTTTTGTATTTATAGTGCCTTATGTCGCAACAGTGTGTGGTACTATGCGAAGCTTTCTGTTAGATATGAAGAACTTAGTCAAGGGTCTTATATCGTGGGGGAGGTGTGACGCTCCTGCATAGTAGCCACGTGCGGGCATGCGTAAGTGTCGGCTGCGTAGCCGTTTAGAAACCGGCTGGCGGCAGCCGGCCGACCGGCTTTTCCTTAGTATATATCCTACGACAATGTAACTAATGTCTGGGATATTCTTATGTTGTTTCACAGCTTGAAGCTGCCCTTATTCTTAACCAATGCATCTTAGTATATTTTATTCTCGATAGTTGATTGATTATAATATATAAGATGTAAGTCTAGTGAGAGTGGGAGGAGACGAGCGGGAGAGAGAGACCGGCTGGGGGACGTTGCTTCTCGCGGAGAGTCTAGCTTGGAACGAGCCTGATGTTGCCAATTTGATCGCAACGTTAGGCTTAGTTTCGACTCACGCAATGGGTAGAGGATTTTGACCCGGCAACGGTGTTGAGTGTTGCCAAGCATGGGATGTATTTCGCATGCCTAGGGTGGGGTCCAGACAGATTCAAGACTCAGAGCTCACCTCACTGTCGTACCCTTCGGACCCCCTTGATATCTATCCCTCTCAACCCCATTTAGAAACTTTCTCTCTTACTTTGTATACCTTCTTTCCACTACTTCACCAATCTATTTAATTATCCCATCCCCTTGATAGACCTTATATCTATTATTGTATTAACGACGAGCTCTCAGATAACTAGATAGGATTTTGGGCCTTATGCAGAGATGTAATTGTTAATGAGACCTAGGAAGCTTTTTTGTTGTCTCATATTTGGTGGTTTCATGCTTGCTGGTGTGTTCTTGTGTCAGGTTAGCAGGGGCTAGACCGGAGGGGAGGCTTTTTGCGATCCTTTAAGTCTGCTGGTGCGAGTCCTGTGGACCCGCACGACTTTACTAGGATACCCGTGGGAGTCTGGGGGCATTTTCTTGTCTGTGTCCCTGTGTGTCTAGTGTTGTGTTGTGTGAGGGCCCTTGCCTAGTCCACTCAGCACTGCGCTAGCACGTCTTGCTTTTGTTTTAGGGTCGCCAGGAGAGAGTCAGATACTTGCGATCTGAGTCTCTCAAGAGAGCACCCTTTCAATTAAAGTAATTTGGCACACAGACTTGGGAACGTCCCTAGGCTAGAGCAGGTGGCTCAGCCCGGGTATCTGAAGCCTATATCCTTCCGGCTAGACCTCTGCCACCTGGCAGATTAACAGCTAGAGGTTTATCATCTCTGTATGCTTGTCATTGTGCCACAGTTTACCGTTTTTGTGAGCATTGTGAGTCAGGGTGTGGCTTAGAGACTCTGTCCGAGCAGGCTTGCCTGACTAAGAGTGAGAAGCACACCTGTATGTGGTTATGTTGCGAGTTGCTGCCTGTATTTAATTATACCTATGCCATTATACACTGTATGGCCTATCACTATTATTTATTCCTGCTTATGAGTTAAGAGTTCTCTAAATCCGTAACGTACTTTCTTTGCTAAGCATCAGATCCTACAGTAGCCGCATGCAGTTTAGAAACCTGCATCTTGTCTACCTGTACGATGTTTTGAGGACTGTTTGCTTTCACCTTCTTTCACGCAGGGGTGATTAGTTGTATTAATTAACGTAACGTTAAATGTACTTTCTTCTAGTTTGTTATTAAATTGTTTCTGCAATTTTATTCCGTCATCTATCTTTTCCTTGAAGCTTTAAGTCAACTTAATTGTGTGATCTTTTATATAGCCTGCTTGACTATCAGCAGTCTATAGTGCGTGCACCCTGTACCCGAGTCATAGGATACCTCGTTGTCCAGGCAGGACTCTTGACGGTTTAGGGTGGTTTGTTGCCTGGGTTTATAGATAAGGGTTGGATCTAGCGTTTTCCGTTGTTGCTTGTTGCCGCATACCTAGTCCAATAGAAAGAGCCCAGTGTTTATATATCCCAGGACGTAACAAGTGGTAATGCGATTTAGTGAAGGGTTAACATCCCAGGTGTACAGAGTGTCTTATCATATTAACATAACTGGAGAAGCCTTTTCTTCTCTCCTGTGATTGATCTTGTGATCCCGTTTTAGGGAAACATTACACTCCTTTAATTGGATATCTATATACATACTTTCTCGAGTCTTCGGATTCCCGTGGCTCGTCATACAGAAAATATATATACAGGATACCCTAGTGATATATTATACAACACCTACACACGTAATTTATACAACTCGCTAGACACCTGAGGTTGCTTGTCTATGTTGCCAGGCTCATAATTAAAATCATTGAGTGTTGGCCATGCAGAGTTGAGTGCTTCAATTTAAGTGAATCTATGCTATGATTTGAGTTGATGTTATATTAACGTAATGTAACCTTTGTAGGTAATTATCATCTATCTGTTATATATAGTGTGTCAGTGAATTGCTCTCACTATTATTCATCTTTGATGTTTTAGATCGTTCTTCTGTTATTGCTGTATCCATTCAGTTTCTGTTGTTATATACCGCGTACTTAAGTCCTTTTGGCCCAGACGGTATTTAAACCTTTTACGCACTCTATGTGGATCTATTTCAGAGATCCTATTTAGAACGATTTACATGTACTTTGAGGATAATTCCCTCTAGCTGTTATTACCAATTTATTTGTCTCTATTGACTTCACTATATCGTTGTCTAATATTGATTATCTATATTTGTGAGACTTTGATCTCTATATTTGTACTAACCATTATTTTACTTATTTTATCATCCTTCACTATTAATCTATTGTGACGTAGGTTACATGTATTATGAACCTCTGCTACCACAGAATAAAATATTGTGTTGACTTGTCATGTGTCTTTGTTTATTACCTGTTGTTAGTGTATCGTATTGGAATAAAGTGCCAGCCCTCACTCAGTTAGAGAGTTAAAGTTGTATCAGAATATCTCACGTTTCCTCAGAAACGTGAAATAACAATATATATATATATATATATATATATGTATATATATATATATATATATATATATATATATATATATATATATATATATATATATATTTATATATATAGATAGATATATATATATATATATATATATATATATATATATATATATATATATATATATATATATATATATGTGTGTGTGTGTGTGTGTTACTTTGTTGAGTTAGGAAGGAAGATTAGGCTAGATTAGGCTATGCTTGGTTAGGTTAAATTAGTTTAGTTTAGGCTATGCTTGGTTAGGTTAAATTAGTTAATTTAGGCTAGGTTTGGTTATGTCAAATTTGTCTAGCTTAGTTTTGGTTAGCATAAATTGAATGAAGGTAGGTTAGGTGACTATGACCGTTCTGCTATTTGCCGTTTAGAAGTTTGGCCGGCTATTTTGGAGTGTGGTCGTTTTATCAGTACAACCATTTGGAGGCATGACCGTTTAGGAGTGTGGCTGCTTAGGAGTGAGGCCCCGTTTAGGTCTTAGGCCCTTTTTGAACTGCTTGACTTACTCTGTTGTGAAGCGTAGGAAGCGGTCATATTAGTAACAACAACACCAGGTCTGATGGTCTGTATAGTGACGCCCGTGCCGCGACACTCCCACCTCAGAGACTGGGAGAAGAAGTCACCGAAGGTCTGAGGAAAAAAATTAAAGATAAATAAATAATATAGTTATGTGGTCTTCATTGGTGGGGTTAATTTTGTAGTATAGATATTGCAATTATTCCGTGTGTTCATGTAATAAATGATCTTACAGTATATTTCACTTATAGAAGTATACCATTGTAAGAAATACACGCGAGTACATATCAATGCATCTTTAAGACCGCGCTAAAGCTAAAAACACAAGTGTGGGTGTGTGTGTGTGTGTGTGTGTGTGTGTGTTTATTTATAGGTGTCCCAATAAAATATAATCACATTATTGCCTTACCTTGGTTGCTGAATAAAGCCCAAAAGGTACACTGGAGGCTAAAGACACAATGTTCACGATGGCCCCTTTCTTCCTGGCGACCATCTTCGCCAGCAGCAGATGTGTCATGGCCGCCACAGACCCCACGTTCACGTTTATGGAGTTCCAATTTTCGTCATCGTTCGTGTTGATTATCAATTTCTGCACGGAAACACCGACGTTGTTGACTGTGGTGTGGATGAAGAAGAAAGTAATTAAAGTTATTTAGATCTGCCTTTGGTTTCAATAGAGACAATGCACCGACAGACAGTAGTGGTAGTGGTGACAGTGGTATGATTTAGAATGTTTGTATGTGTTGCGGACTAGGCGTTATCCTGTGATCATTCACCCCACAAACTCGACTGGTCCCAGAGTGGATTCGGATGTCTGTCATACCCCAGGCCAAACTTTGCTGGGTCAATATACAGCCCACTGTAACCAATCCACCAGTGAGTCACCTGGTATGGATTGGGAGGGGTTTATGGTATGGATAATTTGTAACAGCAATGCCCTTTTTCTTACATATCTTAGAATCTGAAGGTTTCCAGCTGATATATTGTGGATATCTTCTCTAACCCAATACCTAACCTTTCCTATTCAATTTCCATTCCCTTACCAGTCCTTTCCCTAATACCTAATTGGTTTGTATTCCTTTGTAAGTTATTTCACTAACAGATATTTTGACAACACCTAACCTTAGCTAAACCTTTTCATAGGGAAACTTTCGCCAGTATATACAGGCCCCTATTTTGGACCAGGTAGACATACTATGTATTATCATAAGGATCTATTCATCGAGTCATGCTTATCATATTACTGTTGTAAACATGCGTATGGACAAACATGCGTATGGACAAACATGCGTATGGACAAACATGCGTATGGACAAACATGCGTATGGACAAACATGCGTATGGACAAACATGCGTATGGACAAACATATACTGTATATTATAGAATCGCTGGAAACAAAGCTTTAATATTTTACGGAAGGCTATAGTGAAGAATACAATGTATTACTAACCCAAGATGCCAATGTCTTTATCCTGGAATCTGGTAGCGATCTTCGGGTACACAACTCTGCCGTGGCTGAAGTCCACCTGTACAGTCTCTGTTTCCACACCTGGCGACTCCGACTCTGTTAAACATTAAAGGAATAACTTTTGAAGACGCGTTAAGCCGGCGTCACACGAGCCCTTTAGCAGCGGATGGAGCAACGCTATACGAGTAAAAAATAAATATAAATAACAATTGTATTTAATGTCTGACAATTTTATCTTTCATTATAACTATATTTTGTATATAAGAGCTCTTAGTCTTGTACAGTCCAATTAAATATAAGAATATACAACAAAAGCAATCAATATAATATGATAACTTGTAGCGGATTCAAAGCTCCTTTGCATGTAGCCCATACACTTGCTCATGTGACTCCGGTCCAACGTTGTAAACACCAGCCGTCAGTTCGTCATATTGACCAGATCACACACACGTTTAGAATGATAGGAGTGTGATGGTCATGATAGGATTCTTGTAAACGAGTAACTCAGAGACTGCAGAATCAGAATTGCGGAAAAGAAGTTGACGACAATATTATTGTTCTACTGAGTTAGCCTCCGTATTGAATCTAGTGAGGAGTCGCTTGACGTTATTGCATTATTATTATTATTATTATTATTATTATATGAGATGCCGAAGTCTCCAACCAGGGTGCAGAAACACCATCAAGATCAATCCACACAAAACACCCGGAGGCACTGGAGAGAGACTACGGCAACTTAGGAACAAATAAAAACATATACTGTTTACTGTACTGTACATATACACATATTAAACACAGATAACATATTATGCAGTGGAGGATATCAAGCATAAACATAATACAATAAAATAGGATAAAATAAGTTTAAAAATTAGAATTAATGCTGCAAAAAAGCATTAACTCTAGACTTAAAAATGGAAATATTAGCTGAATTGACTAGCTCATTTGGCAACTTATTCCACAAGTCAACCATGGCCGGCACAAAACACCGTGACAACTGTGTAGTAGAAAAATTAACACGTCTCATGGCAAGATCATTAAGATTGCTTATTAATCTAGTTGCACGAGCCCGGACATAGGGCCAAGGCAGAACCCCATGTAAGGGATGCTGAGGGTTGTTAAAAACTTTAAATAAAAGACTAAGGGTACCAACTTTACGTCGATGACACAGATCAAGAGACGAATGAGGTAGAATAAAACTGATGGAATTTAGCGACCTGTTAAGCAACTTGAAATGGCAGTCAGCTGCTGACAACCAGACAGGTGAGCAGTACTCGAAATGTGGCAAAATAAAAGCATAAAAAGACTTGATAACTGTGGCGTCACAAGCAAATGTTTTATAAACCTTGTGAAGCAGACCAATGTTTTGGGAAATGGAAGAGGAGAAAGAACGAATATGCTTTTCAAAAGTAAGTTGGGGATCAAGAGTAACTCCTAACAAACGCAGAGTATCCACATTCTCAATTTGCTCGCCAGAAACTTGTAGATATGGATGGGGAGGATCCAAGGTACGAGATCTGCTGATGATAATGGAGTGTGTTTTACTAGCATTAAGTTTCATGCCCCAAAGTTCACACCATGATGTAATTTTGGCTAAATCCCTATTCAGAGCAGTAGCAATTACGTGTCGATCTATTGGTGATGCAATTGACGCATATAAAGTTGTATCATCAGCATAGGAGATTAGTTTATTTTCAAGCTCGGAACACAGGTCAGCAGTAAAAATAATAAAAAGCAAAGGCCCAAGGACACTGCCTTGTGGAACACCAGAAACAACAGTAACAGAAGGGGAATGACACCCATCAATGACCACAGACTGAGATCTTTTCGTCAAAAAATCTTCAAAGATTCTTAAAAAATTGCCACCAATACCAATGAGCTGTAACTTAAACAGAAGTGCTTTATGATTGACTAAATCAAAAGCAGAACTAAAGTCAATAGCCACGACGCGAGACTCATGTCCCTGGTCCAATGAAGATTGCAAGTCATGGGTGAGTGTCAGAAGTGCATCACATGTACCCAGTCCCTTACGAAAACCAAACTGTGAGTTTGGTATCAAATTATGACTATTCCAATAAGAGGAAATGCGTCTGGACAAAAGCCTCTCATAGAGCTTGGATAGGATAGGTGTAATGGAGATAGGGCGATAGTCATTAGGAGATGATGAGGCAGTATTTCCCTTTGGAATAGGAGTGATAATAGCCTTACACCAGCAAAGAAGAAAACTACCTGATTTCAAAAGCAACCTAAACGCCACAGCCAATTTAGGTGCCAAGACCACTGCAACCTTTTTAAAAAAGAGAGGGAAAAACCCATCCGAGTCTGTGCCACCATAGGTATCAAGATCCAGCAAGTACCATTTCAGTTCAGCTGATTTGAATGCCATTGAATTGAGGTTGGGTCTAGGGAAACATGTCAATGGCAAAGACAATTCCTGATTACTCTGCTTATTAATAAAAATATTAGATAGAATATTGGCCTTCGATAATGGATCAAATGAGATGGAGCCATCACAATCACAACGAGGAGGCATGGAGGAATCTATTCCAAATAAAGAGGATTTCAAAGCGGACCACCATTTATGAGGCTGTGTAGCTCCTGCCAGAACATCCTGAAGATGGGATTTATAATCCCTCTCAGCACCATCATAAACTCTCTGCGCAGCTGCCCATTTAAAAACATAATTTTCCCAATGCAAGGGGGTTTGATTACGCCTCCATAGACGATATGCAGCCTGTTTGTCATCAAATGCACGCTTCCAGTCATCATTAAACCATGCTTTATCTCTGATACGAGAAATCCCTGATATGCATGTTACGGTTACAGACAAGCATTCTTTGGTGATCAACCCGTTCAGTACCGGTCACATCTTTTTAACTATGTTCTGGTAACTATTATGCGATTATATTCGGCTTAGTAAGGACGTCAACCAATCAACAGTCTACAGAGTATCTCAATTGATCCTTTTAGCTATCATATATCCTTCCTAAGCTTCATAAAAGAATCTAAATTAAGCTAAAATCAAATAAAAACAAATATGTCACCGGTACTAAAAGGGTTAAATAGTCTACGTGTAAGCATATGAGAGACTTACTGATGAGTTGCTTGACGTTGTTGAGTTTATCAATGTTACGTGAGATGAGGATGATGTTCATGCCTCGCCTGGCCAGCTGCCTCGCGTACTCCTTCCCGATGCCGTCCGTGCAACCCGTCACAACTGCACAGGAACAACAGGACACTTAACCCTTTCAGGATTATCACGCATTTTAGCAGTTGTTTTTGGTTATTATTTGACGCTTTTATACAGCTTGGGGAAGACCTCTAGCAATAAAAGGGGTAAAGTCGATCTCAATTAACCTTTTGATTCACGCAGCTCTCTCCATTATTATACAAATCGTCTAACAATAACTACTTGAACTGTGAAAATGGTTCAAAATCTTCAAGGGGTTAAGCATAAGACTATATAAATCTTCAAGGGGTTAAGCATAAGACTATATAAATCTTCAAGGGGTTAAGCATAAGACTATATAAATCTTCAAGGGGTTAAGCATAAGACTATAAATCTTCAAGGGGTTAAGCATAAGACTATATAAATCTTCAAGGGGTTAAGCATAAGACTATATAAATCTTCAAGGGGTTAAGCATAAGACTATATAAATCTTCAAGGGGTTAAGCATAAGACTATATAAATCTTCAAGGGGTTAAGCATAAGACTATATAAATCTTCAAGGGGTTAAGCATAAGACTATATAAATCTTCAAGGGGTTAAGCATAAGACTATATAAATCTTCAAGGGGTTAAGCATAAGACTATATAAATCTCACAGGCCTTGACACCGTACAGAGAGAGGGGAAGGGAGTAAGGGGGGGAGGGGAGAGGGGAAGGGGGAATGTGGGGAGGTTATGAAGAAGGAAGGAAAGGAAGGGAGAGAGTAAGAAAGGGGGAGTGAGGGGAGAGCAGAGGTGGGGAGGGGAGTATGCAAAAACTGAAAGATATTAAGGGGAGGCAGACCGTTTGTTTGGTCTATTAATTCATTTATAAATATATTTTTTTTTTAGTTTCCTCCCTAGACCTCCATCAAGCTTAGAAAAACACACCCTAGACCCCCCTTCAAGATACATTTTTACATTTTTCGGTAGAACAATTTCCCGGCCGAAGGCCATTTCCTCTTAAAATTGCAAGCTCGCTATCGCTCGCCAGGAAATAATCGATACCTAAATGGCACGAAAGGTCTTACAATTGACAACGAAATGAGAGGAAAGGTGTTAAAATCGTCAACCTAATTGGTCCGAACGTCTTATAATTTCAAAACTAGTGGTGCTAAACATTAGGGAGAAGGAAGTCCAGAAATACGGTCTGCCTCCCCTTAATATGGGGATAATTTACACAAATATAATGGAGTGAGCCAGAACAGATCAACACATCTATATAACACGTCCTAGTCTGCAATACAATAATAAAATAAAATAAAATAAACAAGGTGTATAATACCAAGTAAAGTATATTGACAGTGACGACATACCTTTACAAAGCATAACATTATGTACACTTTTATTACTATTTTCATTTTTTCTACTAACACATTGATTTATCTATATAAAGATAATCCTGTATTACACGCCTGGCAATCAAGACGGTCGTTGAGTAATTTGATAATTACAGTAAGGGGAGGTTTAAAGTATGCTGCATAGACCTCCAGCAAGCGTAACTAAATACCAACCAAGACTACCTTTCCAGTTAAATTTGTGCATTTTTGGTATAAACATGTCCGGGCCGAAGGCTGATTCCTCTTAAATTACTGGCTCGCTTTCACCCACCAGGAAACAAAAACGACATTTAAATGGTACGAAAGGTCTTATTATTGACAGAAATGGGATGAAAGGTCATACACTCGCCAAACTAATGGGACGAATGGCTTAAAATATCAAAACCAATTGGGCTAAACATGAGGGAGAAGGGAGTGCAGAAAAAAAAATCCTTACGTGAAAATCTCCTCTTAACTAACTCACCCGCCCATTTCCCGCCGTACTTCTTCGCCAAGTCTTCCTTCCACAGCCTCGCCCACAAAAACTTCCTTACGGCCGCTAGTATATCCCAGAGGACGTAGAGGCCCCACCTGATCGCTACCACCAGCCCCAGGAAGGCCAGGACGCTCTCACAGTGACCCATGCTGGACTTGTTATAACATACACTGCCAAATTCCACAGTCATATGGAGAGTCTACGATAATAACAAGATTTCTCCTTATCATCAGATAAAATAACTCGCTCCAGCTAAGCCTTATCAGCCCAAGGAGAGTGAAGTTAGACTTCGACTTTTTTTTCCGTGTTATATTCTTTGTGTATGAAGGAGACATAATGGGAAGCTGCCTGTAATGAGTACCCCTCCACCCCCCACCCCCCCACACCGCATCCAATTGAAAGAGTGACAGAGTCAAATTCAAAGTACGTTGGAGTCAAAATATATGAGCATCAGCAGCTTAAAGAATGAAGCAGTTTAAGTTGTAGAATGAGGGAAAGATAGAATTAGGGAGAGATTTCCAGAATTCATCCGTTTAGTAAAAGAAAGACTGGCAAAATTGGACTACTCTTGGGTTAGAGAGTTGGACAGAATAGGGGTGGGAATGTGTTGAAAAGCGGGTGCCACCTACTCTCCGTATAGGAGGTATACACTGTGAAAGCTCTGATGAACACTAATTGTTGTAATAGTGGCAGAAGAGAGAGAGAGAGAGAGTGATGCAACATTGCGGTGTGTAGAGAGAGATTGTAGATAATTAGTAAGAGGAGGTGAATTGAAGAAACAAAATGCTTTTGACTCAACTCTTTCGAGAAGAACGAAACCCTGGAACCTTCCCACCCATGCGAACAGTACTCCAAACATGGGCGTACAGTACCCCTGTACAGAGCAAGAATCTTTACGGGGGTAAAGAAACTACGTAGACGGTTGATCACACCTAACTTCTGGGAAGCTGTTTTAGCAAGAGGGGTAATATGGTCTTTCCATGAAAGGTCAGAAGAAAAAGAGACACCAATAATATAGAGAGAGGACGAAGGGTGGGTTGATTTGAGTGTTGTTGAAGAGTAATATTATCATGTGGAAGATTGTGAAGGGTAGATAGATGGAGAAATTGGGCTGGTCTATCAGAGTGAGAGCTGAGCAATCTCTGCCATACCCATAGCTTACTCTGACTTTTCCTTTAACTTATATATTTTCTAGATCTCAAGTGACGGCGTCTCTTCCGTGGATTGACCGCCCAATCTACCAAGATTGGAAGCCAAAGCGTCACATTTTTCCCTTGCCCCTCAACTTTCTCTTCATAATTGCTGAGGGGCACAGGGCCCTGGGTGGGGCTTTGGTTTCCCGGGCGTTTCCGCACTCTCCTCACCGCCATGGAGTGGCTTCGGTCACCCAGGCTTTATTGTGGTCGGCGGGGAGGGTTCTGTGGGGGCACTCGGTTATGGCCTTTGAATTGCTCGGGGCCTTGGGGCTGTTCGGCCAGGCAGCTTGGGGAACAACAACAACAACAACAACAAGATTTTCTCTGCCCCAATTGGAAATACTTGTAGTTGATCAATCAGAAGACAGGTGTGCTATGGCTTCGTCACGAGAATTTTGAAGTAACTACATAGAGGGAGGCTGTGAAAAGCTAATTGTACAGTAGTGTAGGCCAGATAGCAAGTCATGAGCATAGATAAAACTAGATTTGAGTCTGGGCTTCGGCTTATCTGATAAAAGTTACCGTATCGTCCTCGAGTACCTATTTTGTTATTCAGTTCTCAGCATTGTGAGTTATAGCCTACACTACGATAAGGAATAGCTTCATAATGGAAATAAAAACAAAGGAAATAACCAAAATATGGATTAGTATGCTTTTAACTCCACACTGAGACATCAATATATCCGTCGCTGGATACTGTACTCTCATTATATTTTGGCTATCTCTAGACAATTGTATACAACTAAGGAAGCACTTTTTGGAATTAGCGGGATAACTGCGATAGTTTTTACTGATCTGATTCGTAGCGTCAGAGGTATTGGCAAAATCCACAGTTCGCCGAAATCCTTGCTCATAAGCTGTGTATTGTCAAGTGGTTGTATTTTTCTGGACCCCCATCTCCTTCATCTTGACCCAGCCCCGTTAGTTTTGACATTTTAAGACGGTAGCCCTCTTAATTTGGCGATTTAAAGACCTTTTTTCCCATTTCTTTGTAAATGTTTAAACCTTGCGTGCCATTTAGGTATCGATTTTTTCTAGACAAGCGATAGCTAGGATGCAATTTAGGAGGAACCGACCTTTGGCCAGGGCATTCTTCTACTGAACAATGCAGACTTAGCTAGAAGTTTTGGGAGTAATTTTTAAAGCTTGATGGAGGTCTAGGGAGGAACTAATAATAAATAAATAAATAAATAAATAATAATAATAATAATAATAATAATAATAATGATAATTAAAGATGCAAGCAACGTAGTCTGGGGTTCGACGGTTTTGCAAGCAGGGTATTGTGTTGGATACAAATGCTGTGTCACAGATATCAAAAGATCATTTAACTTATCGGGCATGGAGAAACTACAGAAGGAGCAGATTGTGCAAACAAACAAGAGCGAGAGAGGGAGATATTGGCTGTAAAAGGGATCTGCCTCTATCCGTTTAGTAACAGAGTTGTAGATATGTGGAATAGGCTACCGAGTGCTATAATGGGATCAAGAACAATAGAGCTTCAACTTGAAATTAGATAGGACGAGATGGGTTGGGTGTGAAAGGGATCTGCCATATGTAGGTCAATCGGCTCTGGAGACCCGTTTTCTTATTCTTTTTATTTTCTCATTTGTGAAGGAGAGAGGGAGTATGGCAAGAGAGAATAGAATGTCGTAAACGTAAGGAAGTTAGCGATAAATATGAGAGAGAGAGAGAGAGCGCGGGATGGGTTGGGTGTGAAAGGGATCTGACATGTGTGGGCCAATCGGCTCTCTGCAGACTCCGGTTTTCTTTTGTTCTCATTTGTGTGAGAGAGAGAGAGAGAGAGACTAGGATGTCATAAATGTAAGGAAGACAGATAAATGAGAGTTTTTATGAGATGGGTTGGGTGTGAAAAGGATCTGTCTTGTGAGGGCCAATTGGCTCTCTACAGACTCCCATTTTCTTATGTTCCTATTTCTTACAATTGTGTTTTGGTTGCAGGTATATGATAACATGGGTGTATAGTAAGTAGTGTAAATAACAGGTAACGTTTATGAGATGGGTTGAGTGTGAAAGGGACCTGCCTTATGTGGGCCACTTGTCTCTCTGCAGACTCCAATTTTCATCTTGGTTGCATGTGTAAGGGATCTGCCTCATTTGTACCGGTGTGCAAACAAACAAGAGCGAGAGAGAAAGAGATTAGCTGTGTAAGGGATCTGCCTCTATGCGCTTGGTAAAAGAGTTGTAGATATGTGGAATAGGCTACCAAGTGCTATAGTGGGATCAATAACAATAGAGCTTCAACATAAAATTTGATAAGACGAGATGGATTGGGTGTGAAAGGGATATGCCGTGTCTGGGCCAATCGGCTCTCTGCAGACTCCCATTTTCATCTTGGTAGTATGTGTAAGGATCTGCCTCCTTTGTACCAGTGTGCAAATAAGAGAGAGAGATTGGCTGTGTAAGGGATCTGACTCTCTCGTAACAGAGTCGTAGATATGTGAAATAGGCTACCTAGTGCTATAGTGGGATCAAGAACAATAGAGAATTTCAAGATAAAATCAGATAGTCATATGGATGAAATGGGTTGGATGTGAAAGGGATCTGCCTTTTGTGGGCCACTTGTCTCTCTGCAGATTCCCATGTTCATCTTGTAAGGGATCTGCCTCATTTGTATGGGTGTGCAAACAAACGAGCGACAGAGAGAGACTGGGTGTGTAAGGGATCTGCCTCTATTCGTTTAGTAACAGAGTTGTAGATATGTGGAATAGGCTACCGAGTCCTATAGCCAATCGGCTCTCTGCAGACTCCTGTTTACTTATGTTCTCATTTGTGAGAGAGAGCGAGGCTCCCTATTTCCTATGTTCTCATGCACTAGTACAGTATGTCGTATTCGTAAGGCAGACAGCGATAAATAAGAGAGAGAGAGAGAGAGAGAGAGAGAGAGAGAGAGAGAGAGAGAGAGAGAGAGAGAGAGAGAGATAACTAATGCGTAGCCTATTGCAACACTCAAACAAGCACACACATAGCTACACAGGACCATCACACAAGCACACACACTCCTATCTAGCAACGAACTGTCCTGTTTACATATCATACACACTCCCCCCATCCCCATTCCATCACTTCGTATGTACGATATTATTTCCGTCTTTTTTACTGTGTATGGATTAAGTTATTGGTGTTCACTCTTGACATATGTGTCCTGCTACTTCTGCATGCATACATAATAGCATGAAAGTGATCAATACGCGCATATGAAGCTATGTATCTCGTATATCGTGGCTCTCTTCCCTTCCATTGGTCCACCCCTTATACCTCCCTGCCTCCTCCCTATCCCATTATGTGTAAACATTATATTTTAGCTTTCCGAAGGTAAATACGTACTACCGATAACTATCTAGCCTTGTATTTAAACCATGAATCATGTTTAATGTCATTATTTAATAGAAACATGTGTAAGGGTTACATTTATACACAGGATAAGATAAGCAAATGCAAACCCCAGAGCATAATCATTGGCGATAAGAGGGAGAGACGTACTGTAGGTGCGAGTCTCTGGGGAGATTGGGGGGGTGGGGAGTTGTGGTTGTAGGCAGTGTTGCCAGTTGTACCGCTACATATTACCGCTAGATATAGAGCTATATTTACTTTAGTTTAGCAGCCATTTTTTCATATCTAGAGACATTTACTCGGGATAATTTAAACATTTCAGACATTCTAGTTATATTACATTGTACAATTTGCAAAACAAACAAATCAAAACTCTTTAGGAATTTAATTGCAGCATTATTCTACCATTGTTTGACTATGTAGCAACATGCTAGCGACTTTTGAGAAAGGATCTAGCGGTATTTTGTGGTAACACTTAGGCAGTGTTGCCAGTTGTATCGCTACATATTACCGCAAGATGTAGAGCTATTTACTTCAATTTAGCAGCCATTTTTTAATATCTAGAGACATTTACTAGGGATAATTTGAAAATTTCAGACATTCTAGTCATACTACATTGTAAAATTTGCAAAACAAACAAACCAAAACTCTTTAGAAATTGCAGCATTATTCTAACATTGTTTGACTATGTAGCAACATGCTAGCAACTTTTGAGAAAGGATCTAGCGGTATTTTGTGGTAACACTTAGGAGGGTTAAAATACGAGTCACACACGGGCAATTGCCAACACTTGAAAGGTCCATATCATTGTTATTAAACAAAGCATTTGGCAAAGGGAGGAATTGTTAAAAACCTTAGCCAATACTCTGCTATTCACCAAAATTAAATTTTAATTATCATTATTATTTGGTAGGGTAGGCATGTATAGGTAGGTTGGCTAAATAATTGGTGGGATTCGTAGAGACTCGAACTGTTTTGAGAGAGTTAAATAAAAACAAAATTATAGATCTGAATAATAAAGCGACTATGTTATTTAGCAAAACTGGGGATGCGCGGAAGCCTATAGAGTATAGACTGTAGACGGTAAACTTTATGTGGGTAGCGAATACGGTTTTAAAGTAATTTAAGAATAGACAGTTTTCAATGCTGCGGCCAAACTATTCCACCCATTTACATTATTTTGGTATCAACACGTTCGGAATCGCGAGCCTCACCCAACTACGCAAGCATGGCTTTGATCATCGGCATAGTTTTCAAGATGTGGAATTTTAAGTGGAATTTGAGGTTTTTTCAAGATTGCCGGAAAAAAACCCACGTGCAAAAGCAAAACCTTCTCTATAACATTTGCGGAGCATTAGTAGTGGAGTCCATATGCCAAAGCCCAATCGATTCCTACGAGTGGGACAGACGGTATTTTGGCGTCAAATTTTTCGGGAAATCGGCTGCCACGGACCTGTTTGGCCGCCATGCCGGATTTTTAGCATATCAAAAGTTGCCCAATACAAAAACACGCCTCTTGTGAAAGTTTGATCCCGATCCAAAAAGTGGTTCTCGAGTTACTGGCGTAAGAATAATTTGGATG
>CM064579.1:2944698-3067198 GCA_032716605.1 Paralithodes platypus | reverse complement strand
TATACTATGAATGTATTTAATTTAAAGTACTTAACAAATTTCTATACACGAAGCAAAATTTAGAGGTCACAGTTTCGGAAGTACCTAAACTTATCAAATATGTTAAATTACCTTTTTATGGAGAATCAAGTTTCTTGTTCAGGAAGAAGTTGCTAGCCTTTCTCAAAATTGAATTTCCTGCCGTCAACTTTCGAATAATATTCAAGAATGATTTCACTATTGGTTCATTATTCAATTTTAAAGACTGTATTCCTAACCTGATGTGTTCAAATATTGTATATAAATTTTCGTGTCCCAGCTGTAATGCTAGGTATGTCGGATGTACTTCCAGACATTTCAAAATTAGAATATCTGAACATTTGGGTAGGAGCTATAGAACGGGTCAATATCTTAATAAAATGCCCTTTTCGGCCATAAGAAATCATTCACATGAGAATGACCATATTTTCTCAGAGAATGAATTTGAAATAATAGGTAAATTCAATAATGAACAAGATACTTTTTTAGGGAAAACGATATTAATTCAACAACTCAAGCCGGAACTAAATACTATGAACTGATTCAATTGTTTAGTCAGTTTTCAAATAGTTTAGTTTTAATAGTTTCATATTTGTTTTGTTTAATTTCAAATTCATTAGGAGTATTTCACATTGTACGCCCAGTCAGAATATATCATTTTCAGATGTTCTTTTGTTTTGTGTTTTTGGGGTTGTCGGTGTTAGTGTTAAATGATCAAATAATGGTCTTCAGTTGTACTCGAGGTGGGCTTGGGGTTGGATCTAGGTGGGTAGGGATTGGTCTTTATTATTTAGTCATATCGCATTAGTTTTCCTTTTATTCATGCGGTACTGGTGTTTGTTAACGAATTAATTTTATTTAGGTATTTTATACCCTTATTTGCTTTGTATTTAAACTATTTTACGGGTCCTTCTATTTACGAAGTTTTATGTATAGTAATTTAATTTTATAGGATCGTGTACTGACCTGATGATGGACGCAGAGTCCGAAATATTGCAATAAATATGAAGATGGGGATCTTCCTTGTTTTGGCTACCATTTTCCTTTTGAAAATACGTTATCCTGGAGGACAACTCACTGATATCATCATTAATATATATATATATATATATATATATATATATATATATATATATATATATATAATATTAATTTGTTTTAGTTTCCTCGCTAGACCTTCATCAAGTTGAACATTGTCACCCTGTAGCATATTTTGAATATGGGAATATTCATACAGTGCAATTTATTCAGGGAACAATGAGGGTGTTTATTTTGCGTTTCAGTGGGCTTTGTTGTAATGCACTGATACTAGGTACTGCACAAATTCCATCCCAATAATATCTTCCCATTGACATATCGTGATTTGAATCCAGGTCTATTGGATTACCAGTCCAGTGTATGTACATGTTCAAGTAAAAATGAGTACTATCACCAAACTATAACCATTTCCAATTTCTGTCACTCCTGTAGAAGGGGGCCTATGGTAAGGCACCATGGCCGACATGTTGGATCCAATTATTTATTGAAAGTATCTGTATGTACAGTACATTATGCGTGGTTCATTAATTACATAGAAATATCCGACCTCATTTTTCGTCAATCCTGTAGAAGGGAGACAGTAGCGAGGCGCCCTGGGCTAAAGTTGGAGATTGGACTCCGATATGGTCTGGGAATAGATCACGCTACAGTATACAGTATGCATGTGAATGAAATTAGCAGAACAAAGAACCCAAAAGACGGCCGATTAAATTTTCCATGTACTCCTGTAGAAGGGGCCCTAAAATTAACCGCCAAGGGTGAAGTATTACAAAAGTGCTCTCTTAAAGCATTACCAATAAGCAAGAGTCTATGCATAAAGAATTCTATGAAATATACCTTAGCAATTTCCAAACAGGTGGCCATTTCATTTTTCACCACTACTGCAGGAGGTGCCGATTAGCGGGGCGCCCAGAACGAAATTTACGAAAAGGTCTCCGTTACGGCCTAGAGAATATATTCTAGTATATGCGTGTCTAAGCTCATAACATTTGGTTCAGAATTAACCGAGAAATAATTTGTTTTGATAAGCTTTCGACTACTGAAGAAGGGAGCTATTTTGGGGGCGCCCTGGCAGGAATTGAAACAAAGGGCTCAGTTACGGCCTAGAGGATAGATAATTTATATGCATGTGTAAGGTCATTAAATTTGGTTCAGTATTAACCGAGAAATAACAATTATTTCTAAATGTCACCCTACTGCAGAAGGTGGCGATTTGAGGGGCGCCCAGACCGAAATTAACAAAAATGGCTTGTTAGGGCCTAGAGGATAGATCAGTGTATATGCATGTGAAAAATAATTAAATTTGGTTTAGTAATAACCGAAATATATATCCCTTTTTAATATTGATCGCCCTATAAATAGCAACAACAACAATAACAACAACGACATGAGTGGCGTCTAGAGGTCCTCGCTTCACACGGACCATTATATATCTTGCTCTTTGGTGATGATGGACTTTTGTTATCAAACTCGTTAGACGAGGCAGCTAACAACATAACATTACTTTCAGCAATAAGCAGAACATTTGGTCTTGAAATTAATAAAGATGAAAGTAATAACATCATAATTATACAATCTAGAAAATCATTTTGAAATCATAGAAGCAATAAAGGTGACAGACACTATTAAATATCTAGGATTTTTTTTACAAAAAAGAAAAACATATTTAAAACACAAAATAAAAGTATGATAGAAAGAGCACAACAACTGGCAAATGTAACTTATTCAGTAATTGCAAAAAGTTGCCACACAATTTTGATTGGGAACACATACTGGAAAGGTTTAGCAGTACCTTATATTATATTGTATGTAACAAATGTCATGTTATTATCAGAGAGACAATAAAGAAGCTGCAAAGGATTGAAAATGGAGTGTATAGAAAAGTACTAGGGACAGCAAAATATGCAGCCAACTGCACATTAAATGCAGAAATGTTCTATGAAGGCAAGAATAATACAAGGAAAACTGACATATATAAAAGGCATAGAGAAAGGTAAAAGTCAACTACTAAAAGACATAACAAGAGATAAGAGGATATAAGAAAATAAATGGATGAAAATTATATGAGGTTATCTGAAAAACATAAACCTTTTTGGTACATGAACTTAGCAGAAATTAAAGAAGAAACCCTGATGACAAAAGGGGAAGGAATGGGACACACATGCATGGGAAGAAGAAGTGAAAAGCAAGACAACTCTGGAAATATATGGGAAATGGAAAAAATCAATTGGAAAAGACCTTATTTACGACAACAGACCATCATCTATTATTTTGTATAAGGCAAGAACCAATACCCTACCTTGAATGATAGAAAAAGACATACAAATGAAAGAACAAACTGTAATATATGTGGAGATCTGACACATTTCATTCTGAAAAGTCCGGAATATGTACAAGAAAGAGCCATAATAACAGAATTACAACAGCCGTATGAAGAGAATTAAAATGGATAAAAAACACCATCTGAGGAAGAGCACTTTATTGACAACGTTTCGCAGATAACTTCATCAGGTCACTAACAAATGGCAAATGCTGGTACATAGGAGGCCTTAAACATCCGTCCAGACAGGTGGCGTGGGAGGTGGGGGTTGGGAGGGAGGAAGGAGGCAGGACAGGGAGGGGGCAGAAGCATGGGGGGAGGGGAGGCGGAGCCTATATATAGGTCAAATGCATCAGTAGGAACTAGCAAAAACAGACATACAAACATGCGTACAGGGTAACAACTCTACTAGTATAAAATATAAAAATAACTATAACAATAATAATAATAATAAAAATAATAATAACAATAATAAAAATACAAATAATAATAACTATAATAATAATAAAATAATAATAATAATAATAATAATAATACAGATGATAATATTAATCGTAACAATTATAATGAAAACAGTGAAGATAGTGCTAATATAATTTATAGTGGTACAGTACTAGCAAAAAAAAACATAGAGAGAGAGAGAGAGTGAGAGAGGAGCCGGGAGTAGGGAAGAGATTAGCTGAATTGTAAAGCGAAAGCGAGGGATTGGCGCATTTAGTGGGTAGGGTTCAAGGTGTGACAGGTATAAAGGAGAGGGGAGGGGTTTTTTTTTCAAGGTTGGATTAACCCTTCTTTAGCGGCGCGCAACATAAGTCGAGTTAAATCAATTTGGACTATGTGGCGGCGCGCGACATAGGTCGTGTGGCAATTTCAGCACGTAATGTTGCTGAGAGAGAGAGACAAGTGGTGGCAGGAGAGTAGCGAGCGTATGACTGCTCCAGACCACCGCGGCGGGCCTACTGACACGAACTCCACCCTCCTCCACCCTCTCACACTCGCTACATAATGAAATGTATGGGGAAAGTACCGAATTACACGGTTTTTGCTCTCGTGTTGCGCGGTTATTGCAAGAAAACTAGCGGTCATACAAGGATCGTTGTGGTGTCATTGGAAAGCTCTGTTTATTCCCTTTCAGGGATAGATGCTTGTTTTACGCTCTGGGTCTTATTTAGGCATGACAATGATCACGTAAACGGCCCTATTTTGGCTGAAAACACCCCGCTGGTGGCTACATATTATTTACCGCCTAGGCCGCTCGGTAGGTGTTAAAAGGGAAAGAGAGAGAGGGAGAGAGAGAGAGAGAGAGAGAGAGAAAGATAGAGAGAGAGAGAGAGAGAGAGAGAGAGAGGGAGGATAATAAAGGGGTGGTATCTGAAAGGACAGGGGAGGGTAAAGGTGGATGGCATATAAGTGTGAACTGGGGCTTAAAGAGAGTCTTAGAAGACAACTATCTCGAGTCGAAAGAGTGTGACGGCGAGGGTAGTAGGAACTATTAAATGTAGAAGATCATATAATATTAATGGGAAAGAGGAGAAGGAACAACACATTCATCAATCTTAATGGCTCCTCGACGACTAAACATAGAGGGCCTCCGTGATCGACTCAATGAGGTGGAACAGTCCGTCCAGTTCACTCTAGAAGTCGAGGACAATGATTCTCTACCCTTCCTTGACACTCTGATAAGAAAAGATGGCAATGTTCTCAAGTTCGGAGTATACAGAAAACCTACCAACAAAAATGACCTGACTCATTACTTCTCCCACCATGATGCACGAATCAAACGATGGGTAGTGATTGGCTTCTTCCTCAGGGCTATTAGGATCTGCAGCCCTGAGTTTCTCCAAGCAGAGTGTGACTATATCTGCGAAACTTTCAAAAAACTAATGTTCCCCACCCACATGCTGAGGGATTGTAAGAAGAGAGCCTTCTCTATCTACAATACCCCCAGAGATCCTAAGCCGTACACAAGGAGGGTCGTGCTTCCAACCGGAAGAACTGCCTCTGCCCTATCTCTACTACGATGACTATTTGTTTTCGGACGATGGAGTTCATCTGAACCAGGTGGGAGCAGCACGTTTTGGGCGTCTTCTCAACGATGCGGTGAAGGATTTTCGGAGAAGAAATCGACTCAGCACAGGACAACCAGGAAGGAGGACCGAAGACAGCGAGGGCGGCAACCTGCGAAGGAATTAAATGCTAATCTGTCAAGAACCGCGAATTTGGATAAAGCTCCACCAACACGACCCAAATTCAAAACCGCCAGGGATAACGACCGAGGACCGATGTCAGCCATGAATGTAAATGTAGATCCGATCAGAACCAAAAATTTGATTAAAGAACGTTCTGTGAGTTCTAAAACCGCAACTTTAAAGGTTTTCTATGCAAATGCTCGTAGCATACGCAATACATTTTCAGATTTAGAGGAACTAGTGTTTACTGAAAATTATGATGTGATTGGTATAACAGAATCTTGGCTCAATACAGTAGATAGAGACTTTTTAGCAGAGTATTCACTTCCCGGTTATGTAATGTTTGAGAAAAGCCGAATAAATAAAAATGGAGGTGGCGTTTTATTTTATATCAAAGAAAGTCTTAACCCGACCCTCTTGTCAAAACCTCAAAATGTGAACGTCGACACATCTTTTGTGCTAATAAAGAAAAATAAAGGTACAAAAATAATACTTGCATTAATATACAGACCTCCAGCTCAATCAGTGCAAACTGACCGAGAAATTTATGAACAAATTGCAGATGTAAGTAACTCACAAGATACCGTATTTTTTGGCGACTTTAATTTACCTGTGACCAAGTGGGGCGATACTCTTACTTCACACTCCGGACATGACTTGTATACGAACTTGCAAGAGAGTTCACTTTATCAATTTGTTCGAACACCGACCCATGGTAATAACGTTCTTGACATTGTACTTGCAACAAAAGAAGAATTAATAGAGAATTTGAATGTTGGTGATGAATTCAGTAACAGCGACCATCGTACGATAACTTTCACTTTAAACTTTACTAGTAACGAACCAAATAGTAGCATCGAAAAAGTCCCTAATTTCAAGAAAGCAAACTTTCATAAACTTAGAGCTATGTTTAACCCATAACTAGCGGCGCGCAACATAAGTCGAGTTAAATAAAGCTGGACTATGTGGCGGCGCTCGACATAACTCGAGTGGCAATTTCAGCACGTAATGTGCATGAGAGAGAGAGACAAGTGGTGGCAGGAGACTAGCGAGCGTATGACTGCTCCAGACCACCGCGGCGAACCTACTGACACAAATCTCAGCTCCCTCCTCCCTCTCTCACTCGCTACATACTCAATTATGTACCGAAAGTACCGAATTACCTGCTTTTTGCACTCGCGTTGCACGGTTATTGCAAGAAAACTATCCATCATACAAGGATCGTTATGGTGTCATTCGAAAGCTCTGTTTATGCCCTTTCAGGGATAGGTACTTGTTTTACATTCTGGGTCTTATTTAGGCATGAAAATGATCACGTAAACAGCCCTATTTTGGCTAAAAACACCCCGCTGGGCGGTACACATAAATAAACCGCATAGGCCGCTCGTAAGGTGTTAAAGAAACTGACTGGAGCTTTTTAATTAACAATAACGACATAAATACATCTTGGAAGTTATTCGAAATCACTTACCTAAAAGCAGTGCAAGACTGCATACCATCGAAAATACGGCGTCCAGGCCATAATAATAAGCCCAAATGGTGGAATAAAGATATTTCAAACTGCCTGCTTGCTAAAAAATTTGCTAATGATAGATTAAAATCCTCACAAAATGACGAAGAACGGGTGAAATTTGTAGAGCTACGACGCAAAGCCAAAAAGTTAATTAAGCAAAGTAAAAAGACCCTAGAGTTACATATTGCGAATCAAAGTAAAACAAACCCGAAAGAATTCTATAGTTATATCAGAAAGAAATAAGTAGTTACTTCAACTGTTGGACCGTTAGTCGATGAAAATGGAGAATACACCAAAGACGAAGTACAAATGCCATCAATACCTTCTTTGCATCAGTTTTTACAACAGAAGACCTCAGTGATATCCCTACACCATCGCCGATTCAGATTGATAATTCAGATGTTCTAAGCAATATCACCGTTACAGAGAGAGAAGTATTGAATTGTTTAGATAAACTCAAGGTAAATAAAATGCCTGGACCTGATACAATCTCGCCTAGAGTTCTAAAGGAAGCTAAGGATGAGCTCTCCAAACCACTGACATTACTATTCAATAAATCCTTGCAGTCTGGAACTATGCCTGATCAGTGGAAGATAGCCAACGTAACACCGATATTAAAAAAAGGCAGCAAATCCCTACCCAGTAACTATCGTCCAATTAGCTTAACCTCAGTTGTATGTAAAATGCTAAAAACGGTCATAAGAGACAGACTCGTAAATCACTTAGAGGAAAATAACGTACTTAAAGATACTCAACACGGCTTTCGTAAAAAACGTTCCTGTTTAACAAACCTCTTAGACTTCTTCCACGATATCCTCAACCTCTACGATGAGAGTAAAGCTGTAGATATTATATACCTTGATTTTCAAAAGGCCTTTGACAAAGTTCCCCACAAACGTTTACTGCTAAAACTAAAAGCGCATGGAATACAAGACGGTGTGTTGAAATGGATAGAAAATTGGCTCAGCGACAGAAAGCAAAGAGTAGTCATAAACGGTAAGGCATCTAAATGGACCAATGTAAGTAGCGGGGTACCCCAGGGATCGGTACTAGGACCAATTCTCTTTCTAATTTACATCAACGACATAGATGAGGGTCTCACCTGTACAATCTCAAAATTTGCTGACGATACAAAAATTGCAAATAGCGTACTCTCAAAAGATCAAGTTGACGATATGCAACAAAATCTAGATAAATTGTCACATTGGGCCCAAATTTGGCAAATGAGTTTCAATGCGGATAAATGTAAAGTACTACATATCGGATACCTAAATGAGAAAGCAAACTATTCGATGAATGGCACTCAGCTTAAGAATGTAAACAGAGAAACCGATCTGGGAGTAACAATATCAAGTAACCTAAAACCGAGTCAACAATGTCCAGAAGTTGTTAAGAAGGCAAACAAAATAATTGGCTTTATAGGCAGATCATTTGAGCATAAATCCAAAGACGTAATTCTAACCCTTTACAATTCCTTAGTCCGCCCTCTTCTGGAATACTGCGTTCAATGCTGGTGCCCTTATTACCAAAAAGACATAAACAAGCTAGAACGAGTTCAACGTAGAGTTACCAAAATGATACCTAGCCTAAAGAACAAACCAGACGAAGAGCGTCTTAGAGAATTAAATCTATTTCCTTTAACCCAGCGCAGATTAAGAGGTGACTTAATTCAAGTGTTCAAAATCATCAAAGGCATCGACAATATGAACTGTAGTAAGTACTTCACTATCGACCAATCTAATTACACGCGGGGAAACGGTTGCAAAATTATTGGTAAATCTTTTAACTCACACGAATCTAAGAATTTCTTCTTCAATCGAGTTGTCAACTTGTGGAATGGGCTTCCCCGAGACGTTATAGACTGCAGCACCGTTGATTCATTTAAATTCCGCCTAGACAAATATCTCGCATCAAACCCGCGACTGACTGCGTTTGTAAATGAATAACTTTATTTTATCCTCCCCTCAGTTACTAACCCATCTGTCCCCTACTAACTTCCTCGTCCTGCCACGTTAGTGGCAGGGCAGTAGTTCCCTTTCCAATGTTCCCTTACCCACTCTAAACCACTGTTTGGACACTTGATCCTCAGTGTTTTGGAGGACAAGCAGCCTAGAAGGGTCACTATATATGTTGTTGCTTGATTTCCTTTGTACTCCTTTGTACTTTGTACTCCCTCAAGGGTAGTGGGATGGAAGTGGTATGCACGACCAGCCAAACCATCAAGGACCTTACCAAGCGAAGTGCCAACCATGTAACTCTGACCACAGCTGGGGTATACAGCATTCCTTGCGGGGGATGCAGCAAGGGTTATGTGGGTGAGACTTCGCGTGATCTTCGAACTCGAGTGCAGGAACACAAAAACAATTGCCGCAACAATAATACGAATAATGCCTGTGTCATCCACAGGGACAGAACTACCCATCTCATGAACTGTGATGGGGCTAGCATGCTGATTCGTGAATCTGACAACTACAAACGGAAGTGCCTCGAGTCAGCAGTGATCACGACTAGCGACACCGTAGAACAAAACAGTGGAATGTTCACACTAGCACGTCCCCTCTCTCATTTAATCCTTACCAAGAAAATATTACACAATAGAAACCCCATACGACCCCCTTGAATTCAACTTCACTCATCCCCCTACCTATAAAAACAAAAATAGTGCGTATGTCTGTGATCGTTTTACACATTATTTAAGATTGTGTGTGCATCTGTAGGTATGTATGTATTATATATGCTTTCTGCATTGTTGAAGTATGAATGTATGTATATATATATATATATATTTGTGTGTGTGTGTATGTGTATGTCGGGGAACCCTTATTGTAATCATTAAACCTGGAATTTCATCCAAATTCTTCTTACGGGCCGGTTTCGACGCAATAACTCCAGAACCGCTTTTTGGATCGGGATCAAACTTTCACAAGAGGTGCGTTTTTGTATTAGGCAACTTTTGATATGCTAAACATCTGGCATGGCGGCCAAACAGGTCCGTGGCAGCCGATTTCCCGAAAAAATTGACGCCTAAATACCGTCTCTCCCACTCACAGGAAACGACTGGGCTTTGGCATACGCACTCCCCTACTAATGCTCCGCAAATTTTATAGAGAAGGTTTTGCTTTTGCACGTGGGGTTTTTTCCGGCAATCTTGAAAAAAACTCGAATTGCACTTAAAATTCCACATCTTAAAAACTACGCCGATGATCAAAGCCATGCTTGCGTAGTTAGGTGAGGCTCGCGATTACGAACGTTTTGATACCAAAAAAATATAAATGGGTGGAATAGTTTGGCCTTAGCATTGAAAACTGTCTATTCTTAAATTACTTTAAAACCGAATTCGCTACCCACACAAAGTTTACCGTCTACAGTCTACAGGCTTCCACGCATCCCCAGATTTGCTTAATAACATAATCTCTTTATTATTCAGATCTATAATTTTTTTTTTATTTAACTCTCTCAAAACAGTTCGAGTCCCTACGAATTCCAGCAATTATTTAGCCAACCTACCTATACATACCTACCCTACCAAATAATAATGATAATTCAAATTTATTTTTGGTGAATGACAGAGTATTAGCTAAGGTTTTTAACAATTCCTCCCTTTGCCAAATGCTTAGTTTAATAACAATGATATGGACCTTTAACGTTTTGGCAATTGCCCGTGTGACTCGTATTTTAACCCTCCTAAAGTGTTACCACGAAATACTGCTAGATCCTTTCTCAAAAGTAGCTAGCATGTTGCTACATAGCCAAACAATTTTAGGATAATGCTGCAATTTCTAAAGAGTTTTGGTTTGTTTGTTTTGCAAATTTTACAATGTAGTATGACTAGAATGTGTGAAATTTTCAAATTATCCCTAGTAAATGTCTCTAGATATAAAAGAAATGGCTGCTAGATTGAAGTAAATACCTCTACATTTAGCGGTAATATGTAGCTTTACAACTGGCAACACTGCAACCACCACCTCCCTCCCACCCTCCCAGTATGTCTCCACAAAATACCGCTAGATCCTTTCTCAAAAGTCGCTAGCATGTTGCTACATAGTCAAACAATGTTAGAATAATGTTGCAATTTCTAAAGAGTTTTGGTTTGTTTGTTTTGCAAATTTTACAATGTAATATGACTAGAATGTCTGAAATTTTTAAATTATCCCTAGTAAATCTCTCTAGATATGAAAACATGGCTTCTAAATTGAAGTAAATAGCTCTACATCTAGCGGTAATATGTAGCGATACAACTGGCAACACTGCCTAGCCCTTCCTTCGTACCTCCTTCCTCCCTCATATCTAGCAAATGTATCTACAACCACTCTAGTGAACTTTCGGTATTTAGTTTATTCAGCTTAATACTATTTATCCACATAAAATAGAAACCTATCACGATTGTTGTCTAATACAACCATAGACAATGCTATTACATATTATTTGAACATGATGTCGAATTTAGCAGTTGCTGTTTACCTTGAACAGTAATGACAGAACCGAAAGCTTCTCTTGCCGTGTAGTACTCAAAGAAAGCAGGGTTACACATACCGAACTGTTACCAAGACAGAGATTCAGAGGTAACTTTCACAATGCATTATAACCCTAGACAGACACCAATATACCACTAAATCAGACAAATATCACTACAAAAAAGATAGGAAAATATTATATTAATGTCCTAGGTATTTGAAATTATGCAAATGAGTAAAATCCATTATGATATAATGATAATGGGATTGATCAGTATCGGGCAACAGTGTTGCAATATAATTTTCTGAACGTATGCGAATTTCGGAGTATTTATCCCATTAATATACACATCTATCACTATTTAAATTTAATACAACCATACACAGTGCTATTACATATTATTTGAACATAATATAGGATGCTCTTTCCTTAAACCATTTTCTATATCTATTCACGAAAAATATAGGCCTAGCCTAGGCAGCGCTACCGGTAGGTACGAATTTATCAGTTCGAATTTTGATTGAGAGTGGGATTAGGCCTAGGCCTAGCCTAGGGCTTAACATGGGATACTGTTTGTGGGTTGGGAATAGACTCAGGCTGCTTTAGGCCTAATTAGGTAAAAATAGTCAAATCGAGACAATTGCACAGCCAACATAGCCTAGGCCTATTAAGCAAATATTTTACCAATCTACAATAGGCCTAGTCTATTCGCTGTAAGTAGGCAAGAAATCATGACCTAGGCTATAACCTCTGTAACTAAAAAACAACTAGGCCTAGAGTGATCAAGCTAATATGTCTACCATTTGGGAAGAGTCAGTCAAGGAATAGCCTAGATGTGGAAATTTGCAGCCAATTTGCTCTAGCCCTATTTGAGATACAGAGGTTAGAGGTCATTGTTGAGGCCCCCCCCTAATGACATATTGTTATCATCTTATATATTGCCAGCAGGGGGCAAATAACCGAAAAAAATCGCCGTCAAAATAGACGCGAACTTAACCACGGCGATCGACACATGTGAACATGGCGGTGGCGGGGGAGGTGTCGGACGTTTGCAATAAAGTTCCTGTCCATTTTGAATGCCATTGGATACAATAATATATTGAGGGGGGCTTTGCCCCCCCTCACCCCCCCCCCCATGACATATTTTCACCATCATATATATTGCCAGCAGGGGGCAAATAACCGAAAAAATTGCCGTCAAAATAGACACCTTTATGAATAGGCTAGCCTTTAGGCTATGCCTATCGGCAAGAGTTGCGTTGTATAGGCTATCCTAGTGTTTACTAATTTATAGGCTACCCCTTTGAAAGGACATTAGCCGGGTAGGGTGCAGTTACCGGGTGTATCGCCAGCCTTGTTTACACTACGCGTACGCGTTGTTACGTCCTGGGATATATAAACACTTTCTATTGGACTAGGTATGCGGCAACAAGCAAAAACGGAAAACGCTAGATCCAACCCTTATCTATAAACCCAGGCAACTAACCACCCTAAACCGTCAAGAGTCCTGCCTGGACAACGAGGTATCCTATGACTCGGTTACAGGGTGCACGCACTATAGACTGCTGATAGTCAAGCAGGCTATATAAAAGATCACACAATTAAGGTGACTTAAAGCTTCAAGGAAAAGATAGATAACGGAATTAAATTGCAGAAACAATTTAATATCAAACTAGAAGAAAGTACATTTAACGTTACGTTAATTAATACAACTAATCACCCCTGCGTCAAAGAAGGTGAAAGCAAACAGTCCTCAAAACATCGTACAGGTAGACAAGAGGCGGGTCTCTAAACTGCATGCGGCTACTGTAGGATCTGATGCTTAGCAAAGAAAGTACGTTACGGATTTAGAGAACTCTTAACTCATAAGCAGGAATAAATACTAGTGATAGGACATACAGTGTATAATGGCATAGGTATAATTAAATAAAGGCAGCAATTCGCAACAGGTGTGCTTCTCACTCTTAGTCAGGCAAGCCTACTCGGACAGAGTCTCTAAGCCACACCCTGACTCACAATGCTCACAAAAACGGTAAACTGGGGCACAATAACAAGCATACAGAGATAATAAACCCCTAGCTGTTAATCTGCCAAGTGGCAGAGGTCTAGCCAAGCGGCTCGCTTGGTGTAGTGACTAGCGTCTCGGACTTCCACCCAGAAGGCCCGGGTTCGCGCCCACGCTCGGCGCATTAAAGATTTTTCACAAGCACTGAGTCGTTACCATCCCTCATGAGCAAAGGGATGGGATAGTAGTACAGGACCCCAATGGAAATATGCCTAATCGGCCTTATTGATCTATCCTTAGCTAGCTTAGCATGCGCTAGCTTTAAGAACTATTATTATTATTATTATATAGGCTTCGGATACCCGGGCTGAGCCACCTGCTCTAGCCTAAGGACGTTCCCAAGTCTGTGCGCCAAATTACTCTAATTGAAAGGGTGCTCTCTTGAGAGACTCGGATCGCAAGTATCTGACTCTCTCCTGGCGACCCTAAAACAAAAGCAAGACGTGCTAGCGCAGTGCTGAGTGGACTAGGCAAGGGCCCTCACACAACACAATACTAGACACACAGGGACACAGACAAGAAAATGCCCCCAGACTCCCACGGGTATCCTAGTAAAGTTGTGCGGGTCCACAGGACTCGCACCAGCAGACTTTACTTAAGAGGATCGCAAAAAGCCTCCCCTCCGGTCTAGCCCCTGCTAACCTGACACAAGAACACACTAGCAAGCATGAAACCACCAAATATAAGACACCAAAAAAGCTTCCTAGGTCAGGGGATGGGATAATTAAATAGATTGGTGAAGTAGTGGAAGGAAGGTATACAAAGTAAGAGAGAAAGTTTCTATGTGGGGTTGAGAGGGATAGATATCAAGGGGGTCCGAAGGGTACGACAGTGAGGTGAGCTCTGAGTCTTGAATCTGTCTGGACCCCACCCTAGGCATACAAATTACATCCCTTGGTAACACTCAACACTGTTGCCTGGTCAAAATCCTCTACCCCGTGCGTGAGTCGAAACTAAGCCTAACGTTGCATTCAAATGCATATGGCAACGCTTCAGGCTCGTCCCAAGCTGGCAAGCGAAGCAACGTCCCAAGCCAGTCTCTCTCTCCCGCTCGTCTCCTCCCGCCCTCACTAGACTTACATCTTATAATTATATTATAATGAAATAATCAACTATCGAGAATAAAATAATTTTAATACTAAGATGCGTTGGTTAAGAATAAGGGCAGCTTCATGCTGTGAAACAACATAAGAATATCCCAGACATTAGTTACGTTGTCGTAGGATAATATACTAAGGAAAAGCCTGCCGACCGGCTGCCACCAGCCGGTTTCTAAACGGCTGGGCAGCCGACGCGCGCGCATGCCCGCACGTGGCTACTATGCAGAAGCGTCACAGCGTAGTGGCGTCGGACGCTTGCCATCCTTTTCCTGTCTATTTAGACTGCCTTTAGATACAATAATATGTTGAGGTTGGGCTTTGCCCCCCTTCACCCCCCCCATGACATATTGTCATCATAATATATATTTCCAGCAGGGCACAAATAACCAAAATAAATCTCCGTCAAAATAGACGCGAACTTAACAACGGCGATCGACAAATGTAAACATGACGGAGGCGACGGACGTCTGCAATCATGTTCCCGTCTATTTTGAATGCCAATGGATACAATAATATGTTGAGGGGTGGCTTTGCCACCCCCCATGTCATGTCATCGTCATATTACCAGCAGGGGGCAAAATAGACAAATACACCAAAAATTGGGGTGTGGGGGCGGCAGCACCCACCCATAATAGCCTACTATGATAGGTTAGGTTAGGCTAGGCTAATGTCTTTTCAAAGGGGTATAGGCCTAGTAAACGCTAGGATAGCCTATACCCGGTCAAAGGTAAGTCCTGCTGTAGTCTCCTTGAATGCTACCTTAAATTGTAATATTATACTAGGCCTAGCCTATAGATAAAATAGCTTAGCCTACTCATTTATTGTAGCCTATAATATAGGCCTAGCCGGGCAGAATGTAGAGAATATAATGTTTACACTACGCAGAGCGGCGACGAAAGCTTGCCATCATGTTCCCGTCCATTTTGAATGCCGTTGGATACAATAATATGTTGAGGGGGGCAAACACCCCCATGACATATTGTCATCATCATATAATTTGCCAGCAGGGGGCAAATAGGCCTAACCAAACTGCGGCGATCGACCATGTAAACATGACGGCGGCGGCGGCGGTGGACGCTTGCGATCATGTTCCCGTCTATTTTTACTGCCATTGGATACAATAATATGTTGAGGGAAGGCCTTTGCAGAAAGTTTTTTGGTTGTTTGCCCCCTACTGGCAATATATATGATGATAACATGTCATGGGGGGATGAAGGGGGGCTTTCAACATATTGTTGTGTCGATTGGCATTCAAAATAGACGGGAACATTATCCCAAGCGTCCAACGCCGACACCGCCGCGGCTGCTGAAGAACAAGGAAATTAGCAATAGGTTTCATTGTGAACTGGAGGAAATTAATAGAAATAAGGAAGCTAGGCCTAGCGATGTAAATAGTCAATGGAATATCCTTAATAATGACAATTATATGTATAGGTATAAAGTAAAAACAATATATTTTACATAATTTATTGCATATCTTACATATTTAAACAAATATATATTAAAATAGTTTAATCACACCACTGAGTTCCCCAAAAATACTCTAATAGGGCTGGCCTGAAGAATTAGATCAAGATGGACAACCAATCAACACATGATAGGTAGGGAAGGGCAGTTTAACAACGGTGATCGACAAATGTAAACATGACGACCGTACACTCGGAAACTACATCCATCCCCATTAGCCTAACCTAACAACCTTACCTAACCTATCCTAGTATTATGGGTGAAGGCTGCCGCCCCCTAGACCCAGTACGTTGGATACAAAACTAACCCTCACGTAACACCTAGTATATGTCCCTAGTACCCTGTACGTGGGATACCAAGCTAACCCTCACGTAACACCTAGTATTATGTCCCTAGTACCTAGTAACTGTCTTCGTGGTGCGATGTATAAGGTGTTGATTTTCGGTGTGAGCATCCTGGGTTCGAATCCACGGACTGACACATGTGTTTGTAAATTTCATTAATCGATTTTAGGAGTATGGTTGGTTGGTGGAAGGAACATAATATTTGGGATACAATACTAAGCCTTACATAACACCTAGTATATGTCCCTAGTACCCAGTACGTGGGATACAAAACTAACCTTCACCTAGCATATGTCCCTCACTCAGTACACCTTTCACCCTCACTACCGTTCGTGAGTCTTCATACATCTTCATTATCACACGCACCAGCCACTCCTCTACGCCAAATTTTCTCCTAGCCTACTGCACAACTTCTTACTTTCAGTAGAGACGTGATTTTCCGGGCCCGTCGCAAGACCACCGTCTCAACCGAGCCGTCGCAAGATCATCACAGGACAGGAAAAACAACACAGGCTTGCTCCAAGCCAGCACACATCTTACAAATATATAGGCTAGGCTATACAACTTCCATTTCATCGGAATAACATTCACCACCAATTTAATTATCATAAGGATTATATAAATGCAATTCTGATATGAAAAGACAATCGGTAAATAGCATAGCCTAGGCCTAGTCAAAGCTGGGGCTTGTTGTTGTTTCGTGGACAAAATTTAACCAAGCGTACTGTCCCACATTAATTCATTATCAACAATTGGATATACGTTACTGTGGGCTCTTATTACTCTACTTCCTAATAAAATAGGCAAGTAAATTATAACATAATGTTTGGATAAACAAATATAACGAAATAAATTAGAATGGAGAAACAGTAAGTTGAGTGAGATGTTTCAGCTTGCCGTCAACCCAGCTCCGGAGCTCTCTTGCCGTCGCAAGAGAATATTGGTGTCTCGCTTGCTAAAGATGGGCTTGCGACGGGACCAGAAAAACAGTTTTTCGGGTAGATCTTGCGACGGTGGTCTTGAGAAGGGACCGGAAAAACACCTCTTAGATATCTTTCCTGCAGCTGCCTGACTATGAAGTTATCATACCTTCAAAGACTCTCTCACACTCACGGACCTTCATGACTTGGCCAAGCATTTTCAGGCCTCTTATAGCAGTTGCAAGGGGAGCCTAACTCTGAAATCACTAGATAGTGCCTCCAGAACCATAAAAAAGAGGAGAGGGCTTAACTAACACACTTCCCTGTTGGACTCCGACGCGAACTGAAAACTCATCACTCAGTACCCTCACGTAACACCTAGTATAATATACTAGGTGTTACGTGATGGTACTGAGTGATGAGTTTTCAGTTCGCGTCGGAGTCCAACAGGGAAGTGTGTTAATTAAGCCCTCTCCTCTTTTTTATGGTTCTAGGGACATATTATGTCCCTAGTACCCAGTACTTTGGATACAAAACTAAACTCCACCTAACACTTTGTATATGTCCCTAGTAACCAGTACATGGGTATAAAGCTAACCCTTACCAAATATCTAGTACCGTACTGTATATGTCCCTCACTCAGCTGTACACCTTTCACCCTCACTACCGTTCGTGAGTCCTCGTACATCTTCATTATCACAGTCATGCACCAGCCACTCCTCAACGCCAAGTTTTCTCCTAGCCTACTGCACAACTTCTCTGGCCACCTTATCAAAGGCCTTCTCCCGGTCTGCAAACACAACATTAGATCCCTATCTTTTAAGTACATACAGTACATACAGTATCTTTCCCTTATCATACCTTCTAAGACTCTCTCACAGACCTTCATGAATTAGTCAAGCATTTTCAGGACCCTTAAAGCAGTTCCCAGGGGAGCCCAACTCTGAAATCACCAGATAGTGCCTCCAGAACCATAAAAAAAAAGAGGAAATGGCTTCATTAACACAGAGCCCTGGTGGACTCCGATGCGAACTGAAAACTCATCACTCAGTACCGGTACATCTTTCACCCTCACTGCCGTTTGTGAGTCCTCATACATCTTCATTATCACACAAATACCTTCAGGACTTGGATTGTGCCGTGTCCTAGCATGAAACCAAACTACATATCGTCAATATCATACCTTCAAAGACATTCTCACAGACCTTCATGACTTGATCAAGTATTTTCAGGCTCCTATAATTTTCCCTATCCAATGAGTCCCCTTTGCTCGTATACAGTATATTATGTACTTTTGTGCCATTCATCAGAGGTTACTTCCTCTCTGATGATGAAGTTAATTAGCTCATTGAACGGTGTGTTCAATGAGCTAATTAACTTCATCATCAGAGAGGAAGTAATCTCCTTTCTCACCTGAGGCCTTAATCATCTCAGCTAGAATGCCAGAGCATCCTGCAGCTTTTCTGTCCTTCATTAAGTTATTGCACTGCTTACAAATGCTGGCACAATCACAGGGAGGGGGGAGTATTGGCTTTTCGTTGCTAACCTTCTCTATTTCATTCAAATTCCATGTTGAATATTCTTTCGTAGTGTACGGTATTTTCCAAGAATCTATAATTTCTTTGTCAGCGGAAACAATTGTTCAAGTATATATTTTCCCTGTGAAACCAATTTAACTTCATAATGACAATTATATATATAAAGAAAAAACAATATATTTTACATAATTTATTGCATATCTTACATATTTAACGCCTTAATAGCGGGTGGGTCGGTAACTTCTACCCGCCAAGTGGGTGGTTTTACCCTAAATGGGGTTGTTTCCGTGCTCTTTTTCATGCATAAACAAGACCCAGAGCGTAATACAAGTATCTATCCCTGAAAGGGCATAAACAGAGCTTTCGAATGACACCCGAACCATCCTTCTACGACCACTGGTTCTCTTGCAACGATCGTGCAACACGAGTGCTAAAACCCTAAAATAAAGTAATTTCCTTACATAATTCCCTGTGTAGCGAGTGAGAGAGGGTGGAGGAGGGTGTAATAAATTTCAGTCGACCCACGGCGGTGGTGGCGAGCGGTCAGGAAGCAATCTCTGCTCCTAGCACCGCTCAGCTCTCTCTCAGAGCACATTACGTGCTCAAAATTGCACTCGACATATGCCGAGGCCCGCATATGGGCACGTTTTCTTTAACTCGACATATGTCGAGCGCCGATGGTTAAGGGTTAAAATGATTTTTATTAAAATAGTTTAACCAGACCACTATCTATCTATCTATCTATTGCCTGACGCCGTGATCCCCGAAGGGGTGGCCACGAACGAACCGCCCCCATGCACCTCTGTCCCCAGTCAGTCGACGCCCCTCCCCCCAACCAGCACCGCCTTCGTTCATGTAGTTCCTCACTCCATCCTTCCACCTCATATTCGGTCTCCCTCTCCCCCTCTGTCCCTCCACCTCGCTCTCGTACACCCTCTTAGTCATTCTCTCGCTTTCCATACGTTCCATATGGCCGAACCATCTCAAGTTGTTCCTTTTCACACTTTCCAGCACATCTACCTCCACACCACACCTCCTTCTTACTTCCTCATTAGTCTGTCTATCCCTCCATGTAACTCCGCATGCACTCCTTAAGTAATTCATTTCCACTGCTCTCACTCTTGATCTGAGTCTCTCAACCAACGTCCATGCTTCGCTTCCGTAAGTCAGTGTCGGGATTACCACACTGTCATGCAAGGACTTCTTCACTTCCATACTGACCACTCTATTTCTTGTTACTGCTTTTAGCGTTCCTACAACCCTCTTCCCCTGTTGTACCCTCTCCCGCACCTCTTCATCCATAGTCCCATCTTTACTCAACACACTGCCCAGATACTTAAAAGAGTTGACGATCTCCATAGCCTGACCGTTCAGCTTCACCTCACACTCTGTGACTTCACCCCTTTCGAAGACCATAACCTTGCTCTTCCCCGTATTTACCTTCAAATTCCGTTTTTCGCACACTGTTCCAAACTCATTTACCAGACCCTGCAACTCCCATTCATTATCACTCATCAGAACTGTATCATCCGCAAACAGCAGTATAGGTAGCTTCCACTCAATTCCCTCCCTTTTCAGCGATACACCAACATCCACTGCTCTTGATAGTATTTCTTTCATAACTCCATCCATATATACAGTAAACAACCACGGGGACATCACACACCCCTGTTTCAAACCAACATTCAGGTCAAAGAACTCGCTCTGCTCACTCTCCACACGTACTGCCGCCTTTGCACCCTCATACATGCTCTTCACTGCTTTCAGCAACTTGCCCTCTACTCCGTATATTCTAAGTACTTTCCAGACCACTGAGTTCCCCAAAAAAACACTTATAGGGCTGGCCTGAAGGATGAGATCAAGATGGACAACCAATCAAGATATGATAGGTAGGGAAGGGCAAGAGGTGAACAAATCTAGGAAGGTGAAGATATGCAGACATTTCTCACCATTTCACCAATTCAGCCGCACCAGAGTTCCTCTTCTAGGGTAGGGCCGATGGGTGAGTCAAGAACTGCTACACTGCAGCACCAATTAAGAAGTGATCGAGGGCGAAGAATCAGAAATCAGGTCTAAGGAAGAAATAAATCACACAGAGATACACACATAATACACCACTGAGAGGAATCGAGTCAGCTTGACCGCACCAGCGACCATAGACACAAATAAAATCAGGAGCCAATAAACTAGCCAGGGCAGGGTGGCATATGATATAGGCCGTCCGGAAGACAAACGAATTAGACAGAATAAGAATAGAAGGGGAAAAACATATAAAAAGGGGCATTCAAATTTCAATGGAAATTCACTATGATAACTGTAATATGTGGGAATAACTTTCACCTTCATAATATTTCCTCATCTCTTAAGCACCCGTCACACCTAGCCGATTTTAGGCCAAGACTGTCCGCGACCTAAGGGTCGTGGACAGTCTTGGTCTACGTCGCCGCGCATCATGGGCCGTCGCCAACATAACAAAGAGGTCGGGATGGGTCTTCACATACCCCCTCAAAAGTTCAACATGCAGAAATTTGAAAATCAAGTCGGCGTGGGAGTGAGGTAAAAAAATGGGACGTGAAGGGGACGGGAGGCTGATGGCGTGTGACGGCGCTTGACGGTGCTTGACGGGAAAAGGTAGGCGTCAGTGCGGCGGCACACGGCGGCACACGGCACCATAAATGAGGTCTGCGTCAGGCGGTGGCGTCACCATAACAAACTGCGGGGATCAGCGGCGGCTTGCGGCGACCCAACGATGCCCTAACGGGCAATATATAAATAAACGACATAATTAACCCGCTGAGTGCCAGCCAATTTTGACGGTGTGCTTCTGCCAGTGCCAGATTTTTTTTTTTTTTTTTTTTTTGGCTAAATCTATCAAGTTGGGAGAGAAAGGAAGGATAATGGTAAAAAAAACACTTCCCTTGTCCATTTTCGCCAGAAATCAGGTCCCCGATGGTCCCAAAAGTAGCTGAAAAGACACTATAGACTACAGAGACTTTTATGGTATCGGAATGTATGGGTAGGAGGGTGGTGGGAGGGTGGTTTGGGGGATGGATGGGGAAGGTAGAAGCATAATTGACTCATGTTACAAATATGAAGCCGATTGGTGAGGTACTTTCACCACCACGGATTTTCCTTTTTTTCCTTATCTTCGTACGGATACGCTGGAAGTAGGTGGTGGGAGGCGGTTGGGGTAAGGGACTTGACACACAAATATGGAACCGATTGGTGCAGTCGTTTCGACGGCACAGACTTTCCTTTTTTTTCCTTCTGACGGGACCGACAGTCAGCGAGTGGGTGGGAGGAGGGATTTGGGATTTTTGTGGTGGGTAGCCAAAAGGGTAAGGTACATATACACATCCCTGGCACTGGGCGTGACAACACCCTAGGACGTATATATACGTCCCTGGCACTCAGCGGGTTAAATAATTAAATAATAAATATATTATCAATAACCATCAAAATATAAGATTAGGTATATTAATTACAGAAAAAATTAAAAATAACAACATTCACTACATAATTAAATTAATAATAATAATAAAATAACAGAATTAACTGATATAATCAGTTAATAATCAGCCGTCCATACTGAAGGGGTCGCCGTCATCGGCACAGTAATGCATATTGACGCCGCCCTACCTCCTGTCGACCCCGTACGTCGGGTCCTTGTCAACGCGCTATGCCGCAGATCGGCACTCCAGCGGCGACCTAGGTCTCACCTTCAGTCCTGCATGGGCGCCGCTCTACCCTGCCAGGTCGCCGTCAGGCGGCGTGGCCATCCATACTGCGTCTCGTCCAAAACTCACCCCCCCAAATCCTTTAGCTCTCTGCCGAAGGTCGGCACTCCTGACCACGACTAAAGGTCGTGGTCAGTCTTGGCTCAAGTCGGCATGGTGTGACGCCTGCTTTAGCATAAACATGATCAATTAGGGTGCCATTTTCAGTTGTTGGTTGTGTTACATGTTGAGAGTATCCACGCTTTTCCATTAAATTTGCAATAGAAGAGTTAGTTTGGATGTGTTCACAATGCAACTAATTGAGTACCGGTATTTGTCTAGTTCATTTAGCAAATTACTTAAATTTACTCTAAAATAATTAAGTCCATATGAAATAGGTCTGTATATAGGGACAGGTTTGTCCTATAGAAAAGTATAGCCAACACTGTTCTCTACCCACTAAAAGCTGAACCAGTGGAAGGTATTACCCGTGTTTGCATACCTTCCCTCAATTTCAGTCAGGCTATATTTGGATGATAATTTGAACTCAATTTGACCTATCTCAGAATAGTAGTATGGGAATTTCATTTTTGTCCTTATTGTGAAGGCAATCATTATTCTATAAAAACACTTACCCTAATAATACATGTACCAGGTTGTTCTCTATATTTTTAGATTATACTCTTTATATAAAAGGCTTGCATGGCTGCATGATAAATGTTTTTCTTTGATTCACTCTTCTTGACTTTTTCTATATTGCAGGCCATGCTTTTGTTCCTCCTAATTCCTTTTCTATTATTTCCACTCCTCAAGTGAGGTACTGTAGAGGTGATTCTCTTGGTCCCATCTGTAGAGGTATTGTAAATGGTGGCCAGACACACCCGTGGCAGTCTTTCACACCCAACCTATCTTGTCCTATCTAATTTTATGTTGAACTCTATTGTTCTTGATCCCACTATAGGACTTGGTAGCCTATTCCACATATCTACAACTCTGTTACTAAACGAATAGAGGCAGATCCCTTACACACCCAGTTTCTCTCTGTCGCTCGTTTGCTTGCACATCGGTACAAATGAAGCAGATCCCTTACACATGCAACTAAGATGAACATAGGAATCTGCAGACAAGTGGCCCACAAAAGGCAGATCCCTTTCACATCCAACCCATTTTGTCCATATGTCTATCTGATTTTATCTTGAAATTCTTTATTGTTATTGATCCCACTATAGCACTAGGTAGCCTATTTCACATATCTACGACTCTGTTACGAGAGAGGCAGATCTATCCCTTACACAGCCAATCTCTCTCTCTCTCTCTCTCTCTTATTTGCACACTGGTACAAATGAGGCAGATCCCTTACACATGCTACCAAGATGAAAATGGAAGTCTGCAGAGAGCTGATTGGTCCACACACGGCAGATCCCTTTCACACCCAACCCATCTCGTCCTATCAAATTTTATGTTGAAGCTCTATTGTTATTGACCCCACTATAGCACTTGGTAGATTATTCCACATACTTTCTTACAGTTTCTTACAGTAGATCCTCTGGAAAAAGGCAAACTAGGCCTGTGTATCCAGCTCAGTACCAGTACTTGCACTGCTGCAGTCGTTCACGGTGTTGGCGGCGGCGGTAGCAGACGCAACATTTTTACTATTCTGTATTTTTGTTTTATAATCAAACTTCAAATCTTGTCTTCCCCATGCTTTATCAAGATTACTTTCAAACTCCCTTATTGATTCGGAATCGACTACATACTGGGGCAGTGCATTCCACTCATTTACCACTCTTATCACAAAATGAGTTCTTTGCCTTCTCAAGCCTATTTCTTTCTTTGTAAATTTTCTTAGAGTGTCCTCTCGTTCTTGTTCCCTCCCGCATCAAGAAGATACCTTCACACACATCCTCATCGTACTTTCCTGACACTATCTTAAAAGTCTCTATCATATCCCCTCTCTTTCTCCTATATGCCAGTGTCGGAAGCCCCAGTGTCCTCAACCTCTGCTCATAGCCCGAGTTCTTCAACGTTGGTACCAGCTTGCTAGCTCTCCTCTGCACTTTCTCCACTGCTTCTATATCCTTTACCATATATGGAGCCCACACCTGGTTCGCATGTTCCAGGTGCGGCCTAACCAGCGCTGTATAGAGATTCCTGAAGATTTCTTCGTCAAGTGACACAAATGTCCTCCTTATCAGCCCTACACTTCTATTGGCTTTGTTTATCTTTTCCGCTAAATGTTCTGAGAAATTTAACTTATTGTTTATCACTACTCCTATATCCTTTTCTGCATTCACTTCCTCCATCGCTTCATACATACTGTATCCTACCTTGTCTATCTTGCTTGTCCCAATCCGCATGTACTTGCATTTTTTTGGATGAAAAGGCATTAACCAATGCTCAGACCATCCCTTCATGCCCTCCACATCTCCTTGAAGCAAACCCACATCTTCCTTACTCCTCACTCTTCTATACAGCTTAGTGTCATCTGCATACAGGTATACCTCACTTCCATTAGTTATAACTTCAGGTAAGTTGTTGATAAATATAACGAACAGCAGTGGTCCCAACACAGATCCCTGAGGTACCCCACTTGTAATTTCCCTCCACCCCGAGCCTATTCCATTCACCAGTACCCTCTGTCTCTGATCTTTCAGGAAGGCTTCTATCCATTTCACACATTTCTCCCCTATATTATAGCTTCTAACTTTCTCTATTAACCTTTTATGTGGGACCTAATCGAAAGTCTTCATAAAATCGCAATATACCACGTCTATTACATGACCATCTTCTAGAATTTGCATCCAATCATCTAGCACCTTAATTAGCTGTAGTACCGTCGACCTCCCCGGCAAGAATCCGAACTGTCTCCCACTGAAAAGTTGGTTTGACTTCATATGCTCCATTATTCCTTCTCTAATTAGCGTTTCCATTAGTTTACACACAACACTTGTCATACTGACTGGTCTATAATTCCCTGGGTCATTTATCTTTCCCTTCTTAAATATAGCTGTTATGTTCGCCTCTCTCCAGTCCATCGGGATTTGTCCTGTATTAAACGATACCTCAAATAACATTTTCAATGGCTCTACTAACATCTCACCTCCTTCCTTTATGATTCTTGGGTGTATCCCATCCAGTCCCGGTGACTTACTTCTGTTCATTTTTTCTATAGCCCTTCTTATTCTAGCATGGGAAAACTCTATTAGTTTTAGTGCCGGTGCCATACAGTACCGGTATCTATAACTCTTTTACCAAGCGAATAGAGGCAGATCCTTTGCACAGCCAATCTCTTTCTCTCTCGTTCTTGTTTGTTTTGCACACCGGTACAAATGAGGCAGATCCCTCACACATGCAACCAAGATGAAAAGGGGAGTCTGCAGAGAGCCAAGTGGCCCACATAAGGCAGATCCCTTTCACACCCAACCCATCTCATAAACGCTACCTGTTATTTACACTACTTACTATACATCCATGTTATTATATACCTGCAACCAAAACACAATTGTAAGAAATAGGAACATAGGAAAGTGGGAGTCTGTAGAGAGCCAATTGGCCCACACAAGACAGATCCTTTTCACACCCAAACCATCTCATAACAACTCTCTCTCATTTATCTCTGTCTTCCTTACATTTATGACATCCTAGTCTCTCTCTCTCTCTCTCTCACAAATGAGAACATAAGAAAACCGGAGTCTGCAGAGAGCCGATTGGCCCACACATGTCAGATCCCTTTCACACCCAACCCATCCCGCGCTCTCTCTCTCTCTCTCTCATATTTATCGCTATCTTCCTTACGTTTATGACATCCTATTCTCTCTTGCCATACTCTCTCACCCTCACAAATGAGAACATAAACAAAATAAGAAAACGGTAGTCTGCAGAGAGCCGATTGACCTACACATGGCAGATCCCTTTCACACCCAACCCATCTCGTTCTATCTAATTTCAAGTTGAAGCTCTATTGTTCTTGATCCCATTATAGCACTCGGTAGCCTATTCCACTTATCTACAACTCTGTTACTAAATGAATAGAGGCAGATCCCTTATACAGGCAATCTCTCCCTCTCTCGTTCTTATTTGTTTGCACAATCTGTTCCTTTTGTAGTTTCTCCATGCCCGATAAGTTAAATGATCTTTTGATATCTGTGACACAACTTTTGTATCCAACACAATACCCTACTTGCAAAACCCCTCGAACCCCGGATAACGTTGTTTGCAACTTTAATTATTATTATTATTGTTATTTTTATTAGTATTATTTGTATTAATATTATTAATAGTATTTTATCATTAGTGCTATATGTATTCTTATATATTTTCTTATTCGTATTATTATTGTTACCTTTCCCTATGTTATGATGTTATTTTTATCAATGCTATTGCTGTCCATAATAGTATCTCCATATCATATGCTTACCTCGTTCCATTCCTTCTCTCCCTCTCACTCTCGCGGTCTCTCTCACTCTGGCCCTCGCGCTCTCTCTCTCTCTCTCATTTAACACCTTCAGACTCATATGACGCAGAGGTTGCCAGATTAGCAATAAGAAATAGAGTTCTCTCACTCTTATAATTACCTCTCCAAAATTAGTTTTCTGCCCACAGCTACCGCAAAGACAACTGCAGAGGTTAAAGTAGCTAAACTAAAGGTTTCTAAATACCCCTGATGGTAACAAAGGCTTTAAAGTATCCCTAATAGGCTCAAAATTGCGTCAAGAACGTGAGAGGGTTAACCTACCTTTGAAGAACTCCTCCCTCTTTTCTAGCTTTTCATACCTACCCCCTAAATTGCCCTCTTCCCTCGTTTTAATTTTACAATTATACTAATCTCTTCCCAACTCCAGCACCATACCCTTCCTCCCTTCCTCTCTCTCTCTCTGTCCATATTACTATCATCACCACACCATATTGTCTCTATTGAATCTTATTGAAATTTGTATGAATATTTATTGGTTGTGTTACAATTATTATTAATAGCCATTAACATTGATGAATGTGTTGTTCCTTCTCCTCTTTCCCATTAATAATATATGATCTTCTATACTTAATAGTTCCTACTACCCTCGCCGTCACACTCTTTCGACTCGAGATAGTTATCTTCTAAGACTCTCTTTAACCGGTACAAATAAACCGCATAGGCCGCTCGTAAGGTGTTAAGCCCCAGCTCACTCTTATATGCCATCCACCTTTACCTTCCCCTGTCCTTTCAGATACCGCCCCTTTATTATCCTCCCTCTCCCTCGCCCTCTCTCTCTCTCTCTATCTTTCTCTATCACTCTCTCTCTCTCTCTCTCTCTCTCTTTCCCTTTTAATCCAACCTAGAACAAAAAAAAACACCCTCCCCTCTCCTTTATACCTGTCACACCTTGAACCCTACCCACTAAATGCGCCAATCCCTCGCTTTCGCTTTACAATTCAGCTAATCTCTTCCCTACTCCCGGCTCCTCTCTCTCTCTCTCTCTCTCTCTCTATGTTCTTTTTTGCTAGTACTGTACCACTATAAATTATATTAGCACTATCTTCACTGTTTTCATTATAATTGTTACGATTAATATTATCATCTGTATTAACCCCCCCTGGGGGTTAGGGAATAGAATATGCCCCACGTGCCTTCTGCGTGTCGTAAGAGGCGACTAAAGAGGTTGGGTCGGTGGGCTTGCGACCCCCACCCGGAAAAAATATCTAAGCAAAGAAAAACGAACGAACAGCCTCGGATGCGGACGGAACCAACGTTGACGAACCACGACCGACTAAGGACATGCCTTCGGACATTCTGAGAATGGCTACGTGGAATGTTAGTGGCATGAATGATGGCACAAAAGAGAGAGAGGTTCTGGAAGTGTTAGTGAATGCCAGGCTGGATGTATGTGGAATGACAGAGACCAAATGGAAAGGTTCAGATGTGAGAGAATGGGAATGTGGAATGGGTGTGTGTGCTGGAGTGAGTGAAGGAACAGCGAGAGAAGGTGCATGTTTGTTTGTAAGTAGCAAATGGAAGGAATGTGTAAGAGAGTATGGGTCTGTGGGTTCAAGGATTGTGTGGGTGAGAATGAAAGTAGGAATACAAACGTGGGTGATTGTATGCGTGTATGCCCCGACAGAGGATATACTTGAAAGAAAGAAAGAGGAGTTCTGGATGAATGTGGATGCGTGCCTGGAGAAGTTTGACAAGAACGAAAGAATATTTCTGATTGGGGATATGAATGGTAAGGTGGGTGATAGGAAAGTTGAGGGAGTGGTGGGAGGGTGGGGGGTACCATCAGAGGTGAATGGGAATGGTAGTGCACTTGTGGACGTATGTGTGGGGAGGAGGCTGTGGATAGCCAACACCTTCTTCCGACACAGAATGATCCACAGGTACACGTGGAAACGGATGTTGACGATGAAGGATAAGACAGTGGTGGAACGAAAGTCATTGATTGATTATGTATGTGTGGATGAACGAATGAAGAAATCTGTGATGGATGCTAGGGTGTATAGGGGTATTGGAGGGGGTCTGTCTGATCATTATGTAGTGGTAGCTAAGGTTAGGATACAAAAGAAGTGGGTGAGGAGAGCGGGAGGGAGGCGAGAGGAGGGTGGAATGGTGAGGAGGGTGGAGAGGTTGCAGGAGGAGGAAGTCAGGGAGGAGTACAGGAGAGCAGTGGAAAGACGACTAGGTGGGTTCGACCTGGAAGTTATGGAGGAAGTGGAGGAGATGAGCAAGGTGTTTAAGGATGAGATCTGTGCAGCATGTGAGGAGGTGTGTGGAGTGAAGAGAAGAGGGAGGGGAGTGAAAGGTACAGCATGGTGGACAGAAGAGGTAAGAATAGCTGTGGAAGAAAAGAAGAAAGCATATAGAGAGTGGTTGGGTAGTAGAGGGAATGAAGATTCCGAGAGACAGAAACGAGCGAGGTACGTGGAGAGTAAGAGGGTGGTGAAGAGAGTAGTGAAGGAAAGTAAGAGAAGAGTAGATGAGGAATTTGGAAGGAATCTGAGTGTAAAATGGAGGGAGAGTAAGAAACTGTTCTGGAAAGAAGTCAAGAAAGTTAGGGAAGGTAGCAAGGGAAACAGTAAGGGTGTGAAAGATAAGAATGGGAGAATGCTAGCCGAGAAGCAAGAGAGTCGAAAGATGGAGGGAGTACTTCAGTGAGTTGCTAAATGAAAGGAATGAAGAGCCAGCAAACATAGCTGGATATGGTATGGGAGGGAGAAGAAGAGAAGTAGTGGAGGAGGAGGTGGGGATCAGGAGGTCAGAAGTGTGGGAAGCCATGAAAAGAGTGAAGTTGGGGAAAGCACCAGGAACAGATGGAGTGTGTGGGGAAATGTTGAGGTATGGTGGTGAGATAGTGATAGAATGGGTATGGAAAATGTGCAAACTAGCATGGGAGAAGGGGAGTGCACCCGATGACTGGAAGACTGGCATAATAGTCCCCCTATATAAGGGCAAAGGGGAAAGAGGAGTGTGTGGTAACCACCGAGGAATATGTCTTCTAAGCGTAGTAGGGAAGGTATACAGTAGGGTAGTGATTGAGAGAGTAAGAGTGAGAACGGAGAAATGGATAGGCGACGAGCAGGGAGGTTTTAGGAAGGGAAGAGGATGTGTAGATCAGATTTTTACCCTGAATTGTGTTGTGGAGAAGTATCTGGAGAAGAAACAAAAGGTGTATGTTGCCTTTATGGACTTGGAGAAGGCCTATGACAGAGTGGATAGAGAAGGTTTGTGGAAAGTACTTAGAATATACGGAGTAGAGGGCAAGTTGCTGAAAGCAGTGAAGAGCATGTATGAGGGTGCAAAGGCGGCAGTACGTGTGGAGAGTGAGCAGAGCGAGTTCTTTGACCTGAATGTTGGTTTGAAACAGGGGTGTGTGATGTCCCCGTGGTTGTTTACTGTATATATGGATGGAGTTATGAAAGAAATACTAACAAGAGCAGTGGATGTTGGTGTATCGCTGAAAAGGGAGGGAATTGAGTGGAAGCTACCTATACTGCTGTTTGCGGATGATACAGTTCTGATGAGTGATAATGAATGGGAGTTGCAGGGTCTGGTAAATGAGTTTGGAACAGTGTGCGAAAAACGGAATTTGAAGGTAAATACGGGGAAGAGCAAGGTTATGGTCTTCGAAAGGGGTGAAGTCACAGAGTGTGAGGTGAAGCTGAACGGTCAGGCTATGGAGATCGTCAACTCTTTTAAGTATCTGGGCAGTGTGTTGAGTAAAGATGGGACTATGGATGAAGAGGTGCGGGAGAGGGTACAACAGGGGAAGAGGGTTGTAGGAACGCTAAAAGCAGTAACAAGAAATAGGGTGGTCAGTATGGAAGTGAAGAAGTCCTTGCATGACAGTGTGGTAATCCCGACACTGACTTACGGAAGCGAAGCATGGACGTTGGTTGAGAGACTCAGACCAAGAGTGAGAGCAGTGGAAATGAATTACTTAAGGAGTGCGTGCGGAGTTACATGGAGGGATAGACAGACTAATGAGGAAGTAAGAAGGAGGTGTGGTGTGGAGGTAGATGTGCTGGAAAGTGTGAAAAGGAACAACTTGAGATGGTTCGGCCATATGGAACGTATGGAAAGCGAGAGAATGACTAAGAGGGTGTACGAGAGCGAGGTGGAGGGACAGAGGGAGAGAGGTAGACCGAATATGAGGTGGAAGGATGGAGTGAGGAACTACATGAACGAAGGCGGTGCTGGTTGGGGGGAGGGGCGTCGACTGACTGGGGACAGAGGTGCATGGGGGCGGTTCGTTCGTGGCCACCCCTTCGGGGATCACGGCATCAGGCAATAGATAGATAGATAGATCTGTATTATTATTATTATTATTATTAGGGGTTCGTCCCCTACGGGGAACCCCTATTGTAATCAGTAAACCTGGAATTTCATCCAAATGTTTCTTACGCGCCGGTTTCGACGCAATAACTCCAGAACCGCTTTTTGGATCGGGATCAAACTTTCACAAGAGGTGCGTTTTTGTATTGGGCAACTTTTGATATGCTAAACATCCGGCATGGTGGCCAAACAGGTCCGTGGCAGCCGATTTCCCGAAAAACTTGACGCTTAAATACCGTCTCTCCCACTCACAGGAAACGACTGGGTTTTGGCATACGCACTCCCCTACTAATGCTCCGCAAATTTTATAGAGAAGGTTTTGCTTTTGCACGTGGGTTTTTTCCGGCAATCTTGAAAAAACTCGAATTCCACTTAAAATTCCACATCTTGAAAACTACGCCGATGATCAGAGCCATGCTTGCGTAGTTGGGTGAGGCTCGCGATTCCGAACGTTTTGATACCAAAAAAATATAAATGGGTGGAATAGTTTGGCCGCAGCATTGAAAACTGTCTATTCTTAAATTACTTTAAAACCGAATTCGCTACCACACACAAAGTTTACCGTCTACAGTCTATAGGCTTCCACGCATCCCCCAGTTTTGCTTAATAACATAATCTCTTTATTATTCAGTCCTAACTTTTGTTTTTTTATTTAACTCTCTCAAAACCGTTCAAGTCCCTACGAATTCCAGCAATTATTTAGCCAACCTACCTATACATACCTACCCTACCAAAATAATGATAAATTCAAATTTATTTTTGGTGAATGACAGAGTATTGGCTAAGGTTTTTAACAATTCCTCCCTTTGCCAAATGCTTAGTTTAATAACAATGATATGGACCTTTAAAGTTTTGGCAATTGCCCGTGTGACTCGTATTTTAACCCTCCTAAAGTGTTACCACGAAATACCGCTAGATCCTTTCTCAAAAGTTGCTAGCATGTTGCTACATAGCCAAACAATGTTAGGATAATGCTGCAATTTCTAAAGAGTTTTGGTTTGTTTGTTTTGCAAATTTTACAATGTAGTATGACTAGAATGTCTGAAATTTTCAAATTATCCCTAGTAAATGTCTCTAGATATAAAAGAAATGGCTGCTAGATTGAAGTAAATAGCTCTACATTTAGCGGTAATATGTAGCTTTACAACTGGCACCACTGCAACCACCACCCAGTATGTCTCCACAAAATACCGCTAGATCCTTTCTCAAAAGTCGCTAGCATGTTGCTACATAGTCAAACAATGTTAAAATAATTCTGCAATTTCTAAAGAGTTTTGGTTTGTTTGTTTTGCAAATTTTACAATGTAATATGACTAGAATGTCTGACATTTTTAAATTATCCCTAGTAAATCTCTCTAGATATGAAAAAATGGCCTCTAAATTGAAGTAAATAGCCCTACATCTAGCGGTAATATGTAGCGATACAACTGGCAACACTGCCTACAGTAAGTGTTACCCCAAAACACCGCTAGATCCTTTCTCAAAAGTCGCTAGCACGTTGCTACATAGTCAAACAATGGTAGAACAATGCTGCAATTCCTAAAGAGTTTTGATTTGTTTGTTTTGCAAATTTTACAATGTAATATAACTAGAATGTCTGAAATTTTCAAATTATCCCGAGTAAATGTCTCTAGATATGAAAAAATGGCTACTAAACTGAAGTAAATATAGCTCTACATATAGCGGTAATATGTAGCGGTACAACTGGCAACACTGCCTACAACTACCCTCTCATCATCAATGATTATGCTCTGCTGAGGTTTGTATTTGCTTATCTTATCCTGTGTATAAATGTAACCCTTACACATGTTTCTATTAAATAATGACATTAAACAGGATTCATGATTTAAATACAAGGCTAGATATTTATCGGAAGTACGTATTTACCTTCGGAAAGCTAAAATATAATGTTTACACATATGGGATAGGGAGGAGGGAGGGAGGTATAAGGGGTGGACCGATGGAAGGGAAGAGAACCCCGATATACAAGATACATAGCTTCATATGCGCGTATTGATCACTTTCATGCTATTATGTATGCATACAGAAGTAGCAGGACACATATGTCAAGAGTGAACACCAATAACTTAATCCATACACAGTAAAAAAGACGGAAATAATATCGTACATACGAAGTGATGGAATGGGAATGGGGGGAGTGTGTATGATAATGTAAACAGGACAGTTCGTCGCTAGATAGGCGTGTGTGTGCTTGTGTGATGGTCTTGTGTAGCTATGTTTGTGCTTGTTTGAGTGTTGAGTTCTCTCTCTCTCTCTCTCTCTCTTTCTCTCTCTCTCTCTCTCTCTCTCTCTCTCTCTCTCTCTCTTATTTATCGCTGTCTTCCTTACGATTACGACATACTGTACTAGTGCATGAGAACAGGAAATGGGGAGCCTCGCTCTCTCTCTCACAAATGAGAACATAAGTAAACAGGAGTCTGCAGAGACCCGATTGGCTATAAGACTCGGTAGCCTATTCCACATATCTACAACTCTGTTACTAAACGAATAGAGGCAGATCCCTTACACACCCAGTCTCTCTCTGTCGCTCGTTTGCTTGCACACCGGTACAAATGAGGCAGATCCCTTACAAGATGAACATGGGAATCTGCAGAGAGACAAGTGGCCCACAAAAGGCAGATCCCTTTCACATACAACCCATTTCATCCATATGACTATCTGATTTTATCTTTAAATTCTCTATTGTTCTTGATCCCACTATAGCACTAGGTAGCCTATTTCACATATCTACGACTCTGTTACGAGAGAGGCAGATCCCTTACACAGCCAATCTCTCTCTTATTTGCACACTGGTACAAAGGAGGCAGATCCTTACACATGCTACCAAGATGAAAATGGGAGTCTGCAGAGAGCCGGTTGGCCCACACACGGCAGATCCCTTTCACACCCAATCCATCTCGTCTTATCAAATTTTATGTTGAAGCTCTATTGTTATTGATCCCACTATAGCACTTGGTAGCCTATTCCACATATCTACAACTCTTACCAAGCGAATAGAGGCAGATCCCTTACACAGCCAATCTCTTCTCTCTCTCGCTCTTGTTTGTTTGCACACCGGTACAAAGGAGGCAGATCCCTTACACATGCAACCAAGATGAAAATGGGAGTCTGCAGAGAGTCAAGTGGCCCACATAAGGCAGGTCCCTTTCACACTCAACCCATCTCATAAACTTTACCTGTTATTTACACTACATACTATACACCCATGTTATCATATACCTGCAACCAAAACACAATTGTAAGAAATAGGAACATAAGAAAATGGGAGTCTGTAGAGAGCCAATTGGCCCACACAAGACAGATCCTTTTCACACCCAACCCATCCCGCGCTCTCTCTCTCTCTCATATTTATCGCTATCTTCCTTACATTTATGACATCCTAGTCTCTCTCTCTCTCTCTCACAAATGAGAACATAAGAAAACCGGAGTCTGCAGAGAGTCGATTGACCCACACATGTCAGATCCCTTTCACACCCAACCCCTCCCACGCTCTCTCTCTCTCTCATATTTATCGCTATCTTCCTTACGTTTACGACATCCTATTCTCTTGCCATACTCCCTCTCTCCTTCACAAATGAGAAAATAAAAAAATAAGAAAACGGGAGTCTCCAGAGCCGATTGACCTACACATGGCAGATCCCTTTCACACCCAACCCATCTCGTTTTATCTAATTTCAAGTTGAAGCTCTATTGTTCTTGATCCCATTATAGCACTCGGTAGCCTATTCCACATATCTACAACTCTGTTACTAAACGGATAGAGGCAGATCCCTTTTACAGCCAATCTCTCCCTCTCTCGCTCTTGTTTGTTTGCACAATCTGCTCCTTCTGTAGTTTCTCCATGCCCGATAAGTTAAATGATCTTTTGATATCTGTGACACAGCATTTGTATCAAACACAATACCCTGCTTGCAAAACCGTCGAACCCCGGACAACGTTGCTTGCAACTTTAATTATTATTATTATTATTATTATTTTATTATTATTATAGTTATTATTATTTGTATTTTTATTATTGTTATTATTATTTTTATTATTATTATTATTGTTATAGTTAATTTTATTACTTTGTACTAGTAGAGTTGTTACCCTGTACGCATGTTTGTATGTCTGTTTTTGCTAGTTCCTACTGATGCATTTGACCTATATATAGGCTCCGCCTCCCCTCCCCCCATGCTTCTGCCCCCTCCCTGTCCTGCCTCCTTCCTCCCTCCCAACCCCCACCTCCCTCTCCTCCCCCGCCACCTGTCTGGACGGATATTTAAGACCTCCTATGTACCAGCATTTGTAAGTGACCTGATGAAGCTATCTGCGAAACGTTGTCAATAAAGTGCTCTTCCTCAGATGGTGTTTTTTATCCATTCTGTCTACTTTTCAAGTACCACTCAGCAGAATTAAAATGGTATAATAGGTACCGGTACATTTCTATTTGATGATAGTAAAATGGAAGAAGAGAAAGCCATTTTGTATAAGTTCTGGAAAAAAGGGAAAACAAATAAAAGAACTCGCAAATCAACAGATAAAAGAAGATAATGGAAATTATAATACAGTAAAGAATTGAGAACAGATAGTCAGAACATAATACATACACGGTATAAGACAAAAAGATAAGTACGGTAACATCAAATTCTGCATATACGTTTATAGTATGTATACAGTATGTGTATAGTGTATGCACTGTATTATGTGTATGTATATATATATATATATATATATATATATATATATATATATATATATATATATATATATATATATATATATATATATACCGGTATATATATATATATATATGTGTATGTATGTGCGTATATATTTGTATAATGTGAATGTGCATGCAGTATGTATATGTAAGTATAGCTATACTTGTAGGAGGGACAGTACCGCTGAAAAGGTAATACCTCCGAACCTATCATTGCCATTGTCGCCAGGAAACAATCGACACATAAATGGCACGAAAGGCCTTGATATTGATATAGAAATAGTAAGAAAGGTTTTAATATCGACAAACTAACGAGGCGAATGTCTTAAAATCTGAAAACTAATGGGGCTAAACATGAGGAAGGAAGTGGACCGGAACAACTACCCATCTCCCCTTAATTAAGTTCGGACATTTATTTGACGCTGGTTTTATTGGCACTGGTTGAATTTGTCCACTGGTTGAGTTGTCCGGGAACACAACTGAACGCAGTATGCGAATCGGTGGAGAACATTTTTATATTCATACACTTTAAAATAAAACGAGACCGAAACTACACGAGAATTAGGCAACATAAGTTGGAAGATGCACGTATTTGAACCTACGTGTGTGTGAAACTGCACGAGACCAAAGCCACAAGAGTTTGAAGTTTCACAAAATTATACCTTCACGATGACGAAACTACACAAAATTCAAACTGCACGACACCGAGCTGCACGAAGCTGAAGATTCACGAGACCGAAACTGAGCCTTTACAGTAGCGCAGGTGAGAGGGGGTACTAGGCATTTGTACAGTTGACACGGGAATTTGTAGCCACTCCCTGAATTTATGTATGGAAGGAACTAGAGGATGACTGGCTTGGAAGAAAATGTGATATAAAACTGCTAATTGGTCATAACATTTACCTGCTGCATAAGCAAACACACTTCTATTTCAATCATACTAATAGTCGTTCCATAATATAAATTCCCAAGTGTGTGTGCGAACTCATGTGGCCAATGTAGGCGCTCTTACACGAACCGGTATCACATGAGCGACTTTTCCCTCAACTTTTATCGTCAACTGGTCTGGCTCCTTATGAGGTGAACTTTTTAAATGATGCCGTCATTTAAGATAACCTACCTTCAGTCTAGTTTCCGATACCAGTGCATTTTATAAGTGTGATCCCAGAAATGCTGTCGGAATTTGGGCCTTCACAAATTGACGATAAAATATCTCGTGTGATACCCTCTTTAGATATACTGTCTGTATGAACCCAGAACCTCACTGATAACACTTAATTGTTCTTCCGCATAACATGTTTTAGTCCATCTTAACCCCTAAAGAGTGGCGCCCGGCTATAGCCGGGCGCCAATTTGCAGCAAGTTACAAGCATTATTAAGGCTTTTAAAGCGTTAAAATCGAGTGCAAATGGCCGGGAGCGCAGCGGGCCACACGTCCGACTCCCAGGGCCTACCGCCGCCCACTGACTCACCCTCCCTGTGTTCTCGAGAGGCCGGCAGTGTAGCCAGTAGTGAGCGTAGCTGGAAAAAATATGCCGCTATACGCTAAACTCCCATGTTAGTGGTACCACTGCCTGAGAACGACGAGTGCCTACGTAGCTCGTTCTGGTCTCATTTTGAAGCTTTTAGCTCCTAGTTTTTTGCTGAATACATTTCTTTTTATGCAGATACTTGATTTATCATTCAGGAGGGCCTGAATATGCCCAAAATAGCCCAAAACCCCCCGCTCGTGAGGTGTTAACTGTATCCAAGCCTCATTAGTTTGGCGATATTATAACGTTTAACCCCAATTGTTTGGCGATTTTCAGACGCTGTGGGCATATTTCCGTCACATTAGGGCTTATTCAGGCACTCCTGATTGATTAAGAAAGTGTTTGAATGAAATGAAATGTATTCAGCCAAAAACTAGAAGAAAATAGCTTCAAGATGACACCAAAACGAGCTTCGTAGCTCGCGGGATACACCCACAGCGCTACCATAAACATTCAATAATACTGAACAATTATCGCTAATGTCGCAATACATTTGCCTTTGGCAGCGCTGTATATCTAGCGAGAGTATGGCTCATACTCCTCAGTGCACCGGTCAGCTGGCGGGAGGAAGGACAGGTGGTTAGTCGCGCTCACGCTCCCTCTGGGGGGTATTTTATATAATTATACAATATATATATATATATATCACTCAAGTTAATTAACGTATCCTCATCCAGGTGTCAATTTCTTCCTGGCGAGCGATAGCGAGTCAGCAATGTATGGAGAAATCCGGCTTCGCCGGATAAATTTTTCTATCGAAAAATGTACAAATTTAGCTTGCTGTCAAAACAAAAATAAACATATGCTGGCTCGCTACCGCTCGCCAGGAAAATATTGACACCTGGATGGGGGTAAACATCTTAAAGCAGTAGGCTGAATGGGGCCGAATGGATACAAGCCAAAGAGAGAGGGAGAGAAAGAGAAAAAAAAGCGAGGTGGGCCCCCTTAAGATCTGTATGTGGAAACCCAGGTTCGAATCCCGGCAGGATCACATGCTTTCATTAATTTCATTGGAATGTGTTTGGCGTTGGGAGTGACATTAATTAATTAGATTAACAGATCATATATTAATTACTCAGTTTGCCCACAATTCTTGAGATCGATATTTCATTAGCTTTTCTATTCTATTCTTTATATACTTAAGCCCAATCCCCACTTTTCCTTTTTTGTTCTCCCCTTTTTTCCTTCTTTTACTTATTTTCGGCCACCCCCATTTTTTCGGCCACCCCCATCTTTTCGGCCACCCCCATTTCATTAGCAATCAAAGAAAAACTCAGAAAAATAAAACGATTCATAACAACGATGCTATACTTACCCCTCAACTATTGATGGTATAGAAGAAAACAAATATTAACACTCCTTTAACACATTTATACAGACCACGTATTTTGCCTTAACCCTTAAAGATCGGGCCCCGACTTAAGTCCGGTTCCAATTTGCAGCAAGTTAGGAGCATTATTAAGGCTTTTAAAGGGTTAAAATCGAGTGCAAATGGCCGGGAGCGCAGCGGGCCAGACAGCCGACTCCCAGGGCTTACCGCCGCCCATGTTCCCTGTGTTCTCAAGAGGCCGGCAGTGTAGCCAGTAGTGAGCATAGCTGGGAAAAATATGCCGCTATACGCTAAACTCCCATGTTACTGGTATCACTGTATGAGAACCACGAGTGCTACGTAACTCGTTCTGGTCTCATTTTGAAGATTTTAGCGCCTAGTTTTTTGCTAAATATATTTTTTTTCATGCAGATACTTGATTTATCATGCAGGATACAATATATAATATTGTAATATGAATAAGCCCAAAAACCCCCCGCTAGACAAGGGTTAAGCACACAGACGAACGCACACAGACACACGCACATAGACATACGCACACAGAAAAATGCACACAGACATACGCACACAGACACATGCACACAGACACACGCACACAGACACAAATACACATACACACGCACACAGACACACATACAAAGGCACACAGACAAACGCACACAGACACACGCACACAGACAAACGCACACAGACACGCACACGCAGTGAGAGAAACCCCATTTCGTAATACGATTATGGTCATTTTAGAGGGGTGCTGTTGTCTGGTATGGTCGGTGCGTGATACTGGTTATTAGTAGTACAGTCGGCCTAATAAGTCATGGCTCCACACCAATTACATATTGATCAATTATTGGTATCAGCAATATCTAAAACTTGATGTATTTGTTTCGAGTGAGATACACAAACATGATCCTACACTTACCCACCCTATTCAACATCTGCCGGACATTAATACAGCACAGAGCTAGCCAAACGTAAGGACTGATGGGACATGAGTTATTGGCGTCACTGAACATGGTGATAGCAGGTCAACAACGTCGTTCACTGGTTAACCCCTTCTGTACCGGCCACGTCTTTGTAACTATATTCTAGCTATATATTGACGATTGTCTGCAGGTTAAGAAGGATCTGTGGTAGTATAATGGTTAAGCGAGGTCATTCATAGCCTGTTAATTGCTGGACGACCTTTTAAACTGAATACAATCGTCCAATTGTAGCCAGAAAAAAATACAAAAGACGTCGCCGGTACAGAAGGGGTTAAGGGGTGGCAGACTGTTTTTATGGACCCCCTTCTCCCTAATGTTCAGCCCCACTAGTTTTGAGATTATAAGACGTGTGGCCCATTAGTTTGGCGATTTGTTAACCTTTCGCCCCATTTTGTTGTCATGTTTAAGACCTTTCGTGCCATTAAGGTGTCGATTATTTACTGGCGAGCAATAGCGAGCCTGCAATTTTAAGAGGAACCGACCTTCGGCCAGGACATTTTTCTACCGACAAATTTACAAATTTATCTTGAAGGGGGGTCTAGGGGTGTTTTTTTAAGCTTGATGGAGGTCTAGGGAGGAAACTAAAACAATATAATTATGAATAAATTAATTAATAGACAAAACAAACAGCCAGTCTCCCCTTAACAAACTTTTACATGGTCAGTCTCAGGCCGGCAAGGAGAGGAAGTAAACGTGGATATAGAGAAGGAAACGACGGTCACATTGGTTGTATAATGGGGTCGGGATACACCATCAAAATGTTGATATTTGTATATGTTATTCAGTCTCATGATAGTTATATATTTAGGACTACTATTTACGTGTACCGAGAAAATAGAGAAATGGATAAACCAAAGCAAATACACAAAACAATAGTAATAATAATAATAATAATATTAATAATAATAATAATAATAATAATAATAATAATAGTAATAATAATAATAATAATAATAATAATAGTAATAATAATAGTAATAATAATAATAATAATAATAATAATAGTAATAATAATAATAATAATAGTAATAATAATAGTAATAATAATAATAATAATAATTATTATTATGATAATAACAATGAATAGAATAAATACAATAATAATGAAAACATTGGTAAAAAGAATATGTATTCATATGTTTACCTTTATCAATGTAGCTTAACCAGCGTTGCCATATAAAATATACGTTAAGGGGAGGCAGTTGGTTTTTCTGGACCCCCTTCTCCTTCATGTTTACCATATTAGTTTTGACGTTTTAAGACGTTCGTTTCGTTAGTTTGGCGATGTTCAGACCTTTGCCCCATTTCTTTGCCAATATTAAGACCTTTCGTGACATTTAGGTGTCAATTTTTTTCCTGGCGAGAGATAGCGAGCCTGTATTTTAAGATGAATCGGCCTTCGGCCGTGGCATGTTCCTATCGAAATATTTACAAATTTATATCGAAGGGGAGTCTTGTGGGTGTTTTTTCAAGTTTGATAGAGGTTTAGAGAGCAAACTAAACCCCTTCCTTAAACCATTGAGCCGAACCAGTAAATTATGCTGCAAAATACCGTCTAGGATCCCTTAAATTAAAAATGTTTACACAAATTGCAGGAGAAACTTCTATATTAAACACTAAACATATTAAATTTCACAGTGTGTGTGTGTGTGTGTGTGTGTGTGTGTGAGAGAGAGAGAGAGAGAGAGAGAGAGAGAGAGAGAGAGAGAGAGAGAGAGAGAGAGAGAGAGAGAGAGAGAGAGAGAGAGAGAGAGAGAGAGAGTTTACTTAAGTGCGTTTATAATGTATGAAGACTAGTGAAAACAAGGATAATAAAAGTAATATACACAACAGTTGGGCAGAATGAGCTCAGCTAATGGTGGAATGAGAAGAGTTTTGGAGAGAGAACGCGTGTGTGTGTGTGGGGTGTGTGTGTGTGGGGTGTGTGTGTGTGTGTGTGTGTGTGTGTGGTGTGTGTGTGTGTGTGTGTGTGTGTGTGTGAAATTCAAAACATAAGGATTAAGGGAGCCTACCTCGCTTGTTTTCTCTTTCTCTTCCTCTCTCTTTGGCTTGTATCCATTCGGCCCCATTCACCCTACTGTTTTAACACGTTTACCCCCATCCACATGTCAATATTTTCCTGGTGAGCGGTTAGCGAGCCAGCATATATATATTTTTGTTATGACAGCAAGCTAAATATGTAAATTTGTTGATAGAAACATTTCTCCGGCAAAGCGGGATTTCTCCATACAATGCTGGCTCGCTATCGCTCGCCAGGAAGAAATCGACAGCTGGATGGGGATAAACGTCCTAAAACAGTTGGCTGAATGGGGCAAAATGGATAGAAGCCAGGGAAAGAGAGAAAAGGAGAGAAAACTAAAAAAATCCGGTGACCCCCCCTGCAGCCGAAATGTTTGCTAAGTGAGAGTGTTTGTGAGAGTTGTTTAGGGTTCGTGGGAGTTTATGTAGTTTTCCTCCTCGTGTGTTATATATGTGAACACTAACATATGGGTCTGTACTGTATTGTCATTCTATTAGTTTGCATGTACTGTATATACGAGTATCTACCGTATCATGTTTGTTCCATTTGTTTATTATCTATACAAATGACATACACATGCAAATATATACTGTGTATATATACGGTATATATATGGGTGTGTATCCCGTATAATACCACATTGTAGATCCTTCAAACCGTGGAGCAGGAAGAAAAAGCCAAATACCTGTTATCGGGAGAGACGAACAAATTATCTTAAATTTAGGGATCACGGTAGCTGAAATATGCTCGAGTTATCCCTTGAGACAACCTGGCAAAATTTACCACCAAGAACTATTTTGTTTTCTTCTCTATAGACAGTGGTGGTGGTGTGGGTGATATAGGCTTGGTCGTGTATGTTGCTGGGCTTGGGTTCAATACAAAGATATTTAACATTATTATATATAGTTTACAGTATATATGCAATGTAAAACTGCATGCACATGAAGCTGGTGCATTTGCTAAATGAAAAACCAGATACAGGTAACAATAATTGCAAATTCATACTTTGGCATTAAATTAAATGGGTTGTTTCAGAATATTTAATCAGTGTTTCTGATTGTTCAATGAAATTTGTACCACCATTCACTGCTAAAATTTGACTGACTTAAACTGTAGTACTTTTATTGTAACTGTCATTCCAATATTACGTTAAGGAAGTGCGTCAAACCGCATTTCATAGTTAAATTAATTATATTCATACCATGTGTGTATGCTTGTGTGTGTGTGTGTCTATGTTTGTATATGTGTGTGTGTATATGTTTGTATGTGTGTGTGTGCGTGTGCTATATATATATATATATATATATATATATATATATATATATATATATATATATATAGAGAGAGAGAGAGAGAGAGAGAGAGAGAGAGAGAAAACACGGGGATGAGAGGTGGAGGAGAAATAGGGAGCCGGTGGAGCAAAAGTGGAAGGTAAAACAGGAAGGAGAGGAAGTGGATGAGGCAGTGGATAATAATATAAATAACTATAGGAGTACCGGAAGAGCGTATACCTCCACCCATACTGGCGGAGGTGTACACTCTACCGGTCACCTCACAAATATAATCACTTCTTCCTTGGTCTATATCGTATTTGTCCACCAAATGTCGTGAACATCTGTTGATACCATTTTGAGATCTCTTGTTTACAGACAAACAGACACACCGAAGCAAAAACATAACCTCGGCCAAATTCGCTGCCGAAGGTAATAATATCAATGAAAAACTAAAAATATTCTGAAGATAATGTGAGTAAAATTGCTTCGTGGATATCAGTTATACCTTTCTTTACATCAGCCAGCAGTAAGGTCCTCGATATATGTCTACCCATCACTGATGAACCACGTATAGAATCCTCACAATTATTATTGAATGAGTGTGCTTAATTGAATGATGTTTTATCGTTTAAGGGGGGCCACCTCGCTTTGTTTCTCTCTTTCTCTCCCTCTCTCTTTGGCTTGTATCCATTCAGTCTACTGTTTTAAAACGTTTACCCCTATCCAGGTGTCAATATTTTCCTGCATATACTGCATATATTTGTTTTGACAGCAAGCTAAATTTGTAAATTTTTCGATAGACAAATTTCTCCGGCGAAGCCAGATTTCTCCATACAATGCTGGCCTGCTATCGATCGCCAGGAAGAAATCGACACCAAGATGGGGATACACGTCTTAAAACAGTTGGCTAAATGGGGCCGAATGGATACAAGCCAGAGAATGAGAGAAATGGAGAGAGAGATAAAACAAGCAGGTGACCCCCTTAAAATCACTGACAATAGACTTGTTTGTTCTCTAGTTGTTTAGAATTAACAGCTGGATAAAATCACACGGATATTTCATTTATAACATTAACGCCTTTTAAAATCAATGACATATTCATATAAGATACACACTTATCGCCATATATACGTTCCTAAATGTTTGCGTATACATATACAATAACCACCCTTACGTAAATAGTATCTGATACCAAAACATGTGTACCACTCACTAAATCCCATTCAGGTGTAAATGTGTTTTGCTTCCTCCACTTACAGATCACAATCACAATAAACCCATTACAAATTCCCGTCCGAGGATTTCTCCGTGTTTAGTTCGCTGCTGTTGCCACACTGCGCTATCGGTAAGTACAGTCACGTTAACAAATTATGTCATACCTCCATCATATACTAATCTTTAACCTCTCCAGCAGAACGAATAGACGACTCCATAACACATACAGTACTAAGACGACTATACCGTTCGTTTTCTGGTTACCATTATACCATAATATTATATTTAGTATAAGTAGGATCTCCAGCATTCGATAAAGTGATGCAAATCATTATATTATTAAGCTTTTAGTCCTCACATGTGCTCCCAAATATTAATAAAATCGTCCAACGCTAGACATACTGAATTTCATGTCTTTTTTTGTTTTTGTTTTTATTCTATGTGGGTTGAGGGAGACAAAAGGCAGAACTGCCTGTAACGAGTAGGGAGACACAAAGCTTAACTGCCTGTAACGAGTGCCTCCCCCAGTTGAAAGAGTGACAGAGGCCAAATCAAGGAACGTTCGATCCAAAATGCCTGGACACACGGAGTTAAACCGTTTATACAAACAGGGTTAAATTACAGAGGCAAAGTCTGCGCTTAGTGTCGTTGTTGACTATAGTCGGGTTTATTTCAGCTGACGGTAAATTAAAGCCCTTGGTAGCTGATTTCTTGATACCTAGTGGTTAAATATGAAACTACTCTGAGTCTGTCTCATATTAATCCAAAGTTTTCATAATAAACAACACATTCCAATAAATATCTTCGAAACAGCTGAGTATTATCAAGATGGGGACGTGGCAGCTCTCCCTCAGATTAACCCCTTCAGTACCGGCGACGTCTTGTTTGTGTTATTCTAGCTAAATGTAGACGATGTTGTGCAGTTTATGAAGGATCAGTCGTAGATAAAAAGGGTCAAGTGAGATAGTTTGAAGCCTGTTAATTGCTGGAGACATTTTTGAGCTGAATAAAATCGTCTAATAGTGGCCAGCATAAAGTTAAAAGGCCGGCACCGGTACAGAAAGGTTTTATAATTAATTAGGCCAAGTTTAAATTGTGTATGCAAATAATGACCCTTGATTCTGGTGCTGGAGCTAAAGCTGTTCTGACATTTCATGAGTTAAACGTTTAATAGAATTCCGTCACCAATATTAATCCATCTCCAGCCACGTTTCCTATACCAGTGCAGAAGATCCGATTAATGTTAGCGGACAGGTTTTGGCCATTGGATATTGACAATAAAGTCTGCGGAGTGATACCACCATAACCGATAGCCGGGGTAACAATTGCCAACCCCAGTAATGCCGGAATATAGATGGTAATCGTAGGTTGTCGGAAATAACGATCCAGTGATTTGACCTCATTGTTATACAGTGAAATTCCTGTGTGCTAAATATAATACATTTGACCTTGACAAACTAGTGCGCCTACCTGGGAACTAACCTGTTTTGCTTAATAATTCAAGCACCTTTATTTAAAGTATTTTTGTTTTTTATTTTTTGTTTTTTTTTCTAGGTGATTGAGGGAGGCAAAAGGCAGAACTGCCTATAGCGAGTGCCTCCCCCATAGTTGAAAGAGTGACAGGGCCAAAATCAAGGGACGTTCGAGCCAAAATGCCTGGACACACTGACTTTGAAGCAATTTAAGTCATAGGAAGAGGGAAAGACTGATTCTGGGAGAGAGTTCCAGAGCTCAGCTGCTGAGAGAAGAAAGTTTGAGAGTAACGTTTCACTCTTGGGTTGGAGAGTTGCACAGAGTAGGGGTGGGATTGAGTTGCAAGACGGGTACCACGTGCCCTACATAAAGGAGGTGGTATACACTGGAAAAGCTCTGAGGAACACTGATTATTATAGTAGCGATAGAATAGCGAGAGAGATGCAACATTGCGGCGGAGAGAGAGAGATTGCAGAGAGTTGGTGAGTGGACGGGAGTTAATGATACGAAAGGCCATCCTTTCAACTTTGTCTAGGAGAGCGGTGTGAGAGGAACCTCCCCACACATGTGAACAACACTCAATACAAGGGTGCACTATGCCCCTGTACAGAGCAAGAAGCTGTGCATGGGAAAATAACCCCCTAAGGCGGTTGAGCACACCCAGCTTCTGGGAGGCTGCCTTAGCAAGACTGGTAATATGGTCCTTCCAACTGAGAGCAGAAGAAAAGGAGACACCAAGAATATTGAGAGAAGATGATGAAGGATTGATTTTTGTATTGTTGAAGAAGAAGGGATAGTCTGCTGGGAGTTCCTTACGGGTAGATAGATGGAGAAATTGGGTTTTGGAAGCATTAAAGGTAACAAGGTTTTCTCTGCCCTAATTGGAGATAGCATTTAGATCATAATTTAAGAGTTCTATGGCTTCATTACGTTTGTTGTTGAGGGATTGCTGGCTGGAGCGTTCTGAAAAACTAATGGAGTAGTGTAAGGTTGAGTCGTCTGCGTATTAATGGATGGGAATTGAGGTACAGTTGAGGAGATCATTTAAAAAAATTAGAAAAAGAATAGGAGATAGCACAGAGCCCTGAGGAACACCGGAGTTGATAGGGTGAGGAAGTGAACAATTGCCGTCCACAACCGCGGCTATGGAACGGCCGGAAAGGAAATTAGAGACAAAGGCACAGATGGAGGGATAGAAACCGAAGGAGGGTAGTTTAGAAATTAAAGATTTGTGCCAGACTCTATCGAGTGCAATAGAAAAAGTCTCACCGAAGTCCCGAAAGGAGGATGACCAAGAGTTAGTAAGATATGAAAGAAGATCACCAGTAGAGCGACCCTTAAGGAAGCCATACTGGCGATCCGAGAGCAGATTATGAGAAGAGAAATGCTTAAGAAATTAAAGCAAGAATAGTTTCAAAAACTTTAGAAAGACAAGAGATGAGAGCAATTGGACGATAGTTGGAGGGTTGAGAGCGGTCACCCTTCTTTGGGACAGGTTGAATGTGAGCAAACTTCCAGCATGAAGGGAAGACGTTAGAGGATAGACAGAGACGAAAGAGTTTGCCTAGGCAGGGAGTCAGCACGGAAGCACAGTTTTTGAGAACAACAGGAGGAACACCGTCCGGACCGTACGCCTTATTAGTATTAAGCACAGAGAGGGTAGAAAGTACATCTTTAGAAGAGATAAGGATATTAGGCATAAGTAAGAGAGAGGAGGGTGGAGAGGGAGGAATAGCACCGGAATCATCCAAGGTGGAGATTCTAGCAAAAGTTTGAGCGAAGAGTTTATCTTTGTCAGAGGAGGAAGTACAAAGGAGTACAAAGGAGTACAAAGTACAAAGGAAATCAAGCAACAACAGGTCTAGTGACCCTTCTAGGTTGCTTGTCCTCCAAAACACTGAGGATCAAGTGACCAAACAGTGGTTTAGAGTGGGTAAGGGAACATTGGAAAGGGAACTACTGCCCTGCCACTAACGTGGCAGGACTAGGAAGTTAGTAGGGGACATAGGGGTTAGTAACTGAGGGGAGGATAAAGTTATTCATTTACAAACGCAGTCAGTCGCGGGTTTGATGCGAGATATTTGTCTAGGCGGAATTTAAATGAATCAACGGTGCTGCAGTCTATAACGTCTCGGGGAAGCCCATTCCACAAGTTGACAACTCGATTGAAGAAGAAATTCTTAGATTCGTGCGAGTTAAAAGATTTACCAATAATTTTGCAACCGTTTCCCCGCGTGTAATTAGATTGGTCGATAGTGAAGTACTTACTACAGTTCATATTGTCGATGCCTTTGATGATTTTGAACACTTGAATTAAGTCGCCTCTTAATCTGCGCTGGGTTAAAGGAAATAGATTTAATTCTCTAAGACGCTCTTCGTATGGTTTGTTCTTTAGGCTAGGTATCATTTTGGTAACTCTACGTTGAACTCGTTCTAGCTTGTTTATATCTTTTTGGTAATAAGGGCACCAGGATTGAACGCAGTATTCCAGAAGAGGGCGGACTAAGGAATTGTAAAAGGTTAGGATAACTTCTTTGGATTTATGCTCAAATGACCTGCCTATAAAGCCAATTATTTTGTTTGCCTTCTTAACAACTTCTGAACATTGTTGACTCGGTTTTAGGTTACTCGATATTGTTACTCCCAGATCAGTTTCTCTGTTTACATTCTTAAGCTGAGTGCCATTCATCGAATAGTTTGCTTTCTCATTTAGGTATCCGACATGTAGTACTTTACATTTATCCGCATTGAAACTCATTTGCCAAATTTGGGCCCAACATGACAATTTATCTAGATTGTGTTGCATATCGTCAACTTGTTCTTTTGAGAGTACGCTATTTGCAATTTTTGTATCGTCAGCAAATTTTGAGATTGTGCAGGTGAGACCCTCATCTATGTCGTTGATGTAAATTAGAAAGAGAATTGGTCCTAGTACCGATCCCTGGGGTACCCCGCTACTTACATTGGTCCATTTAGATGCCTTACCGTTTATGACTACCCTTTGCTTTCTGTTGCTGAGCCAATTTTCTATCCATTTCAACACACCGTCTTGTATTCCATGCGCTTTTAGTTTTAGCAGTAAACGTTTGTGGGGAACTTTGTCAAAGGCCTTTTGAAAATCAATGTATATAATATCTACAGCTTTACTCTCATCGTAGAGGTTGAGGATATCGTGGAAGAAGTCTAAGAGGTTTGTTAAACAGGAACGTTTTTTACGAAAGCCGTGTTGAGTATCTTTAAGTATGTTATTTTCCTCTAAGTGATTTACGAGTCTGTCTCGTATGACCGTTTCTAGCATTTTACATACAACTGAGGTTAAGCTAATTGGACGATAGTTACGGGGTAGGGATTTGCTGCCTTTTTTGAATATCGGTGTTACGTTGGCTAGCTTCCACTGATCAGGCATAGTTCCAGACTGCAAGGATTTATTGAATAGTAATGTCAGTGGTTTGGAGAGCTCATTCTTAGCTTCCTTTAGAACTCTAGGCGAGATTGTATCAGGTCCTGGCGTTTTATTTACCTTGAGTTTATCTAAACAATTCAATTCTTCTCTCTCTGTAACGGTGATATTGCTTAGAACATCTGAATTATCAATCTGAATCGGCGATGGTGTAGGGATATCACTGAGGTCTTCTGTTGTAAAAACTGATGCAAAGAAGGTATTGAGGGCATTACTCATTTGTACTTCGTCTTTGGTGTATTCTCCTTTTTCATCGACTAACGGTCCAACAGTTGAAGTAACTACTTTTTTCTTTCTGATATAACTATAGAATTCTTTCGGGTTTGTTTTACTTTGATTCGCAATATGTAACTCTAAGGTCTTTTTACTTTGCTTAATTAACTTTTTGGCTTTGCGTCGTAGCTCTACAAATTTCACCCGTTCTTCGTCATTTTGTGAGGATTTTAATCTATCATTAGCAAATTTTTTAGCAAGCAGGCAGTTTGAAATATCTTTATTCCACCATTTGGGCTTATTTTTATGGCCTGGACGCCGTATTTTCGATGGTATGCAGTCTTGCACTGCTTTTAGGTAAGTGGTTTCGAATAACTTCCAAGATGTATTTATGTCGTTATTGTTAATTAAAAAGCTCCAGTCAGTTTCTTTAAACATAGCTCTAAGTTTATGGAAGTTTGCTTTCTTGAAATTAGGGACTTTTTCGATGCTACTATTTGGTTCGTTACTAGTAAACTTTAAAGTGAAAGTTATCGTACGATGGTCGCTGTTACTGAATTCATCACCAACATTCAAATTCTCTAAATTCTCTAAAGTGATGGTTGTGCCATCAGAATGGGAGAGGGGAGGGAAAGACGAGGAAGAGAAATTGTTGGAGAGGTTTTTGGCTAGATGCCAGAAAGCTTGGGAAGAGCTAGAGTTGGATAGTTCAGTGCATTTATTATTGATGAAAGAGTGTTTGGCAAGTCGAAGAACAGATTTGGCTTGATTCCGGGCAGAAACATGGGAAGAATGAGAGTCTTGAGTTTTAAGGTGTCGGTACCGTTTGAATGCTTCCTCCTTATTGCGGACAGCAGTAGAACAGGCGTGAGTAAACCAAGGTTTGTTAGCATTAGTCTGAGAGAAAGAGAATGGAATGTATGCTTCCATGCCCGATAGGATTACCTCGGTAATGCGTTCAGCACTCTCCGAGGGTCCCCGGCCACGGAAGCAGAAATAATTCCATGGGAAATCAAAGAAGTACTGCCGGAGAGCCTCCCAGTCGGCAGCGCCAAAGTGCCACAAGCGCCGCCGGCTAGGAGGATCGGGTGGCCGTACTGGAGAGATAGGGCAGTTGACAGAGATAAGTTTATGGTCGGAGGAGCCCAAAGGAGAGAAAAGATTGACAGTATAAGAAGAAGGGTTAGAAGTTAGAAACAAGTCAAGAATGTTGGGCCGATCTCCGATGCGATTCGGGATACGGGTGGGATGCTGAACTAACTGCTCTAGGTCATTAATTTTTATGATAGAAAAGACGTAGGCTTGTTCACCAGGTGGATCAGTAGTGTGAGAGGAGAGCCACTGGCGGTGGTGAACGTTGAAATCTCCTAAGATGGAGATTTCTGAGAAAGGAGAAATGGATAGAATGTGTTCCACTTTAGTCAGTTTTAGTATTCCAGTTTAGATAGTCAAAGAATTTGGAAAAGTTGGTAGAGTTAGGGGAGAGATAGACAGCACAGAAATATTTAGTAAGAGAATGACAGGAAAGTTTGAGCCATAAAGTAGAGAATTCAGAGGAGTCGAAATCGGGAACACGAGAGCAAGTGAGTTTGTTGTGCACATATGCACAACATCCGCCTTTGGCTTTGAAACTAGGATAGAGAAAGTAGGAGGATACAGAAAGGGGTTGCTGGATGTTGTTACAGACACCTGAGTTTCGGTGAGGAAGAGAAGATCAGGTTTGTAGGAGGAGAGATGGTGTTCAACAGAGTGAAAGTTAGAGGAAAGTCCGCGAATGTTGCAGAAATCAATAGAAAGAATAACAGGCCGAGGTCCAGGTAATTTTGTGGGGTCGTCAGGGGATGGTCGGTCGGGTGTGGGGGCATTTATGGTCCCCCCCCCCTAGGGACTCCGAGGCTGGGCTGAAATCCATCATTTTTTAAAATTTTGGTGTGGAGGAATGAAGTGTGGTGTGCATGTTTAGTTTAGTGAAGTGGTGTTTGTGAGAGCTAGCTGGATTGCTCTAAGTGTAAATGAGGCACAAAGAAAATCAGTAAGAAAGACCAAGCAAATGAAACAGGAGTTCCAGCGACTCTTTATCACATGCCTATAACCTCACCTGGGTCTAGCCCTGATCGATTGGTGCCTACAATCTCCCAATATTATTCTGTGATGCGTGTTATAAACGCATGCCAAATCAGTGAGGCTCTCTAGAATGTGTTCATATTAATAATGTTAAGATCTGTTCCAGTTTTGTTCCATATATGTGTTCCATTATACACACACACACACACACACACATGGTACAGTGTAGCTTATTGTCTAGTCTCCTTTATATTCCTAGGTGGTGGGTGGGTAATGTGGGTGTCGTGAATCCTAGCTGGTATATATACCGTAGTTTGAATTTCCCGGGTTCACGACAGCTGGTTCCTTTTTGTTTATACGCATTACTTTATTTATCTTTGTTGTTGTTGTTGTTGTTGCTGTTCCTCAGGCTGTCTGGCCGAGCAGCCCCAAGGTCCCGAGCAAGGCCAAGGCCATAACTGAGCACCCCCACAGAACCCTTCCAGCTTACCACTAATAATGCCCAGGTGACCGAAGCCACTCTAAGGCGGGGAGCTGAGGAGGGTGTGGAAACGCCCGGGAAACAAAAGCCCCACCCAAGGCCCTGTGTCCCTCAGCAATTATAAAAGGAAAGTTGAGGGGCAAAGGACAAATGTGACGCTTTGGCTCCCAATCTGCCAGGGTTGGCAGTAGGGAGGTTAATCCACGGAAAAGATGCCATCACTTGAGATCTAGAAAATATATAAGTAAAAAGAACAGTCAGAGTAAGCTATGGGTATGGCAGAGAACGCTCAACTCTCATTCTGATAGACCAGCCCATCACCACGTTTGTGGTGGATAAGTATTACTGTGGTTGCACCAATTATATCTTAGTTTATTTTCCCTTATTATTTAATCACGGGGGACGATAATATAGAACCCTTAAATATATTTTATATTGTTACGATAAAAGGGAATCTCAGTACACGTTACACACAGACTTCGTCCCGCTCCCAACAAACCACCAGTTGCTGCCACATAACAACAGAACTTCATTTGATCTTCACCTATCGACATGTCCATCACCTAACCTACACTCTTTGTATCACAGCTAAGTTCCTTTAATACTAGAAGTACTTCATAGATTTTACTGGGACTACCACAGATAACCTACACATACATGTTTACAAGTAAGTCAAACGCCAACCTGGTATCATTTTTATAGCCTAGGCCAATTCATTTTTCCAGGTTTAATTATTTAATTTATATCCGTTTCTCCTCTACCATAATAATAATAAATAATAATAAACAGGATATAATTGGTGCCGTGACCAGGATGCTGGGCCATCTGTTATATATTGGTAAGAATTGGGGGGGTATTAGGCCTGACTTGTCTGCCTTTGTGTAGAGCTGGGCGATCCAGTGGACAAATGTTGAGGGGCGCATATGTCCGGTATTTTCCGCTGGACCGTCCAGTGCAGTGCCCTGCTTTTCTTTGTTAAGCAGTTCTATAGACCAGGGGCAAGGGTGGACACTGTCAGGCAGACCTCAGCCTGGGTTAGATGTGCCAGGGAGCCGGAAGGTATTAGATAGGCTACTGAACAGAGCGCATGCCTTCTTTGAGGAGAAGGACAAGGCCGAGGAGGAGCAGTCGACGCAATAGGCTTGATCTAAAGACTAGGACGACGGCTGCGGCTGTTCCTCCTTCAGAGGAGTCTTGATCCTTCTTTCTTTTTCTTTGTAATTTGTTAAAATTTAATATAGCCTAGTAAAGTAAATATTGTAAAGTAGAGTAATATGACATAGGGTAAAATTTCCTTTTCTTTGATCATTTGTAAACTCACAGGGGGCACGCGATCTGCATGCTTCAATTTGCTTGGTTGCTGTCGTCATCAATGTAAGTAGGTTAGCCTAGGCTTAGAATAGATTAGAATAGGTTAGCCTACAGTGACGATTAGTATTGTTGTTCCTTAAGCTTTAGTTACCGTAAACCTATTAAGAATGGAGGAGAAAATAAAGTCATTGCGGCGGTTCAGGGCCCCCAAGACGGGAGGGATTACTAAGCATACCTCTAATCTGTCTGAATTTATTGAACATGCTGCTACACTGCAAGATGTAAGGGGTGTGAAAATCACTATAGAAAAGGCCCTAGCTGATATCGAGTCGTATATCATAGAGTTGTATAGCTTATATTCAGATGATCAGTTAGAGGATGAGATGATGAAAGATATGCAGTATGTTAATCAAGTAAACAGTCAGTTAGCTGAGTTAGATAGTGCTCTACAGACAACCACTACTGGTAGATCTCATGATAGCGCAGTAAGTAGGAAACAGAAGGGTATTAAGCTACGCTCCCTGAAGTTGCCAGTTTTTGATGGGGATCCAACACAGTGGATGGGTTTCTGGGAGCTCTTTGATTGTAGTGTTCACTCCCAAACAGACTTAACTGACATTCAGAAATTTACGTATCTAAAGGGACAACTTAGTGGTGAGGCTCTACAAATTGTTAGTGGATTTAGTTTGGTCGCTGCAAGTTATGAACCAGCGGTCACTATACTGAAAAATAGTTATTGTCAAAAGGATCGCATCAAAGCAGCTCACATTGCGAAACTGTGTAATCTCCCACATCCTAGCCAGGAGGTCAGTGCTCTGAAAGATTTTTCCGCATCATTTGAGTGTGCGTTAGACATAATCCACTAGAACAGTTTGGGGCGACCGCCACAGCAGCATATGCGGTATATCAGAAACCCGATACCAAGCAGAAGTATGGATGTAAGTTGTGTTTAAAGACAGGACATTTTTGGGCAAAGTGTGCAAAATACAAGAACAGTCCCGCCAAGGCCAATAGAGCAAGGCAGTTGAAATTGTGCGTCGGGTGCCTGTCGTCAGAACATGGCAGCCAGGGGTGTACTAACCCTAAAGTTAGGCCGTGCCGATTCTGCCAACAGAAACATTTTAATTATTTGTGTCCGATGCCACGGCTTGAACAAACTGGACAACCAGTGGCCCCTGAACCAAGAGTGACCATGGTTGTGGCTTCGGGCCGTAATACAGTGTTGTTGCCTATCATTCAGATTCCCTTGACCGACAGAAGCGGTCATACCAGTAAAGTAAGAGCTTTGTTCGACCAATGTTCGCAGCGTACCTTCATCTTGCGCTCTGCTTTATCGCAGCTTGATTACGTTGGGGTCAGTAAGGAACAGCTAAGGCTCCAGGGATTTACTGGCTCACTTGGTAGTACTGAGTATGAAATAGTAGAGTTAACCTATCATCACAGAAGAAGGGTGCGTAAATTGAGAGCCATTGTGGTGGAGGAGTTACCAGTATACAAACCAGGGAGTGGATTAGAGATGCAGGTAAATGCTATCAAGGCTCGGGGTTACAAATTAGCCGATCCAGGTATCACTGATGGAGATATGATAGGGTTACTGATTGGGGCGGACTTTTATTACCACTTTGTACATTCAGGCTATGTCAGGGAAGGAAGTATAGTTATGTTACCCACAATTCATGGTTATGCACTGAGTGGCACTTATCAGTCAGATATAGAAGAGACCCATGTAGAGTTAGTCACTGTTCTTAAGTAGACCCTTTAGTGGAGATACAGGAAGATATTGGCAGGAATTCTCCAAAATTAAAGGATCTGACAGCTCTATGGGACTAGGACCATATTGGTATAAGTCGTAATGAGACTGGTAAGGGTGGGGAGAAAGTCTTAAATAGATTTTCTGAAACGGTACAGTATTCCGAAGCACTGGGACAGTATATAGTGGCCATGGAGAGATAACATAGATAAATTACCTGATAACTTTAAGTTAGCCCTGGGCAGAATGAGAGGCTTGCAGCGTAAGTTTATAAAGGATCCCAACTACTGTCAACAGTATACAAAGGTTCTGGATAATCAGATAGAAAGGGGGTTTATTGAAAGGGTAGAAAACATGAATCAAGCTGGTCATCCCATTCACTACTTAGCTCACCATGGTATTACCAAGGATAGTGTTACTACGCCTGTACGGATAGTGTTTGACTGTTCGGCTAGGATGGACGAGAAGGCATTCAGTCTGAATGACTGTCTCCATACAGGTCCATCGCTAGTGGCTGACCTCACCCAGGTGCTTCTGCGCTTTAGATGCCATCAATTTGCCTGGGTGAGTGATATTGAGAAAGCATTTCTCATGGTGGGGTTGAGTGAGAAGGATAGGGATGCTTCTAGGTTTCTGTGGCCCGTTGATCCCTTGGATGTTGCAAGTGTTACGATCCAGGTTCTCAAAGACACAGGGCTCTTCAACATTGGACTAGATAATAGCAAAATGCAACAACGGTAACACTAGATCCAACCCCTGCCTTAAACACTGGAAAACAAAACACCATTACCGCCCTGAGTCGTGCCTGGACAACGAGGTATCCTATGACTCGGTAACTGGTGCACACACACTAGGCTGACGCTCGATGAAACAGCCTATTCTCAAACAGTAAAAGATTACTCGATTAGGTTACACAAAGAAAAGATAGTTAACGTGATTAATTAACGTTACGGTAGATACTCAAATAACTGGCACTCCTGTATTAAAGAAAGTGCAATGCTAGTCCTGCAACATCAACTGGAAACTTCTGAAATAAGTCTGATGCTGGGAAGATGTTCGTAAAGAATCTTGAACAATTATAATGCAGAATACGGGTCACAATAAATGCTAGGACATATAGTAATAATAGGCAGGCGAATAATAAAGACTGCGCAAAGGTAGTAATGCTCGACAACTAAAGAAATGCTTCGTGACACAACGCAACAGCCTACTAGGGTTGTGCAACTGAACAACAACCTCGGCTCAAAAGTGCAGTGAATAATAATGTTGCATACATATAATAATGGGGGCTTATCTCTAACCAGTGTCTGCTCAGTTAATAAAGTCTAGCCGGGGTATCAAGGCAGGGCAACAATGGGTGAGCATGCGGCTCGTAGCCTAACGTTGTCCGAAGGAGGTATAAAGAAGATTACGTTATATGACGGGGATGCTCTCTTGATAAATCTAGGTCTCTAGTACCTAGTTCTATCCTGGCGATCCCTCAGAAGTAAACACAAAGAGGCAGCACTATGTTGTGAGGGATAGGCTATGGCCCTCTCACACCACAGCGCTGTGCTCGCAAAGTAAACCCACCCGAAGACAACTTAGGCTCCCACAGTACCTGTCGATGTCGTGCAGGGCTTAGCTAACACTGCACACATCGGAGACAACGACACAGTAACCTTACCCCTAGTCTAGCTTTAAATAACCAAGCAGAATCACTCAACACCTTGCCAGGGAGACATATACCGGTCTACAACCTTCCCGAGAGAGGACACACACGGAAAAGTCCGTCTCTCCAACCTCAATAAAGCCTAATACCTCCTTAACCTAATACATGGAAATATCAGAGAGCTTCGCGTACAATACGACTGGCCGACGGTGAACGTCTATGCTGAAACCAGAAGGGATGTTGAGTTTAATAAAGATTAGAGAATGAGAAAGGAGAAGTCGAGAGAGAGAAATAGTATGCAAAGTGGCGAGTATAGGGGACAGAATTGCAAAGGATGTAGACGATACGCGTGTCTGGCAAGCTCTGAGCTGGTAAAGAACACGAGGCCGCGATGGGCAGGGACTAGTTGACCACCCGGCCGCCAACACCGTCAGCGCCCAAGCGAGCCGCGTCATAGCTCACCCCGCTGCCGGGTGTACCCCCTCACCCTCTCTCGCTCGCCTCCCACACAAGCAACATTTATATTATAGCGAATATAAAATATAAGGCGCGGTCACAGACCAAAACAAAGACCATTTCTAGACTGTCTGTGGCAACACGACCCCAATTAAATAAAGCAGATCATTCTAGGACAACTGTAGCCCATCCCCCCATCCTGGCGAGCGCTAGCGAGCTGCAATGCCCCACGCAACCATTCTGCTCACGCCGGGAGGTGTCACACCCCCCCCCAAGATATGGGACACTCAACCATGAGCCCATATCTGAACAGGCAGAATGTCGCTAGAATCTGCCACTCCTAACCACTCTGCCACTCATGGAATGCAAGCTCAGTCTCCTAAAAAAAAATACAACATTTATATATAAAACAAAAAATCTTATCACCCTTCCCAAATATAATACATTAATTCATAACATTGTGCTCCCAGAGCGAGCTTTAAGAAGCACAGCCTACTCAGGGAAAATCATCTGCACTCAGTACTCAGCTACAATATTGTCTTAAAATTAATTATCAAAAAGAAAGAGTTTTTATTTAATTTTTCATATTTTATTTTAATGTTGTTTTTGGTGGCTACTATAGATGTAGCCTAATTTTCTTCTAATCAAAGCCAACAACTCCTGCCCTGCGACCCTACGCTGATGCTACACACGCGAGCCAACAAGCACCAGCGCAAAAATACACCGCGAGCCAAGACAGGAGGCTATACCAACATACTCTGGTAGCCTACCCCGGATCCTCCACCCGCGATAAACAGTCCGCAATCACATTCTCACAACCGGCAATATGGCGAATGTCTAAGTTGTACTCTTGCAACATGAGCGACCATCTGGTCAGCCTCATATTCCGGTTGTGGAATTGATTGAGGAATTTAAGCGGGTGGTGGTCGGTATACACTACCACGACTGGCCCATAGGCAGGAACATAGACCTCAAAGTGTCTGAGCGCTAACACGATTGCCAACAGTTCCTTTTCGACAACCGAATAGTTTTTCTGTGCTGAATTAAATTTCTTTGAAAAGAAACTGACTGGCTGCTCAAGACCTTCCTCGTCTGTCTGCAAAAGTACGGCACCAGCCCCTACTCTGCTGGCATCAGTCGCCAACTGAAATGGTAGTTCAAAGTCCGGGGCCCTGCGGATAGGGTGAGTGCATAAAAGGTGTTTAACTACTCGAAACGCCTGCTCACACTCAGGTGCCCAGCGGAACTTTTTATCTTTAGCTAGTAGATCTGTCAAAGGAGCTAACACAATAGAATAACCTCTTATAAAGCGGCGGTAATACCCAATCATGCCCAAAAATCTCATGATCTGCCGCTTGGTGGTCGGCCTGGGGAACAAGTCGATAGCCTGTATCTTCTGTTGGGGTGGGCTCACCTGCCCTAAACCAACCACAAACCCCAGATACTGCACCGTGGCTTGCACAAACTCACACTTGCCCAGATTAACCAACAAGCCTGCTTTACTAAGTTGACTAAATAAGGCTTCTATGTGCTCACAGTGACTTTGGAAATCGTTGTCATAAATGATCACGTCATCAAGGTAGACAGTACAGTTTGGGATGTCTGCTACGATGTCGTTCATTAAGCTCTGGAAAGTGGCCGGTGCATTTTTCAGACCATATGGCATCACGTTGCAACGGTAAGTACTGCCATCCACCACAAACCCGCACACCTCTTTAGCCCGCTCAGACAGTGGTACTTGCCAGTAGCCTTTGACGAGGTCTACCTTGGTCAAGTACCTTGCTTTCCCGATCTTATCCACACTGCCATCCACCCGGGGAAGAGGATATGCATTGGTGGGGGTCAACCCGTTCAACCGCCTAAAGTCAATGCAGAACCGAACTTTTCCATCAGGTTTGGGCTGCAGAGTGACAGGAGAAGTCCACCGTACTGCCCCCTTCTCGATCAAGCCTCTCGCCAGCATATACACCAGCTCATCCCTGAGCGCTGGGAGTTTAATGGGTGGCACCCGATAAGGTATCGACTTGAAGGGGGGGTGCTCTCCTACATCGACGTCATGCACCGCTTGAGTAGTGAGGCCTGGGTGCTCGGCAAATACAGTGGGGTATGAATTGAACAGGCGCTGCACTGCCACCTGCTGTTCCTCCGGCAGGTGCGCCAGAGCATCATGCGCACATTGGCTCGAATTCCCCGCCCACTGATCAGCCGAGGCATGACAATCCCAGTTATCATCCACCTGATCATTGCTGCCCCCCTCTCCTTCTCCACCATGACCGCAGCAGGTCAACACAGGGACAGCTAGTGACTCAGGTGGGCGCCTCACATACTCCTTCAACAAATTAATGTGGCATAGTTGGTTACGCTTCTTCCGGTCTGGAGTGGCAACGAGGTAATCTAGATCGGAGATCTTTGACACCACCCGATAAGGCCCAGCGTACTTGGCAGCCAGAGGATGACCTGCCAAAGGCAACAGGACCAACACCTCTTGACCTACCTGAAACTCCCGGAGTTTCACCTTAGTATCGTACCTGTCCTTCATACGGGCCTGCGAACTCACCAAATTACGCCCGGCCAGCTCCAGACTTCTAAGCATTCTCTCTCTGCTCTCGAGGACGTATCTCAACATAGAACATGGCTTAGCGGTACCCTCCCAAATCTCCTTCACCATGTGGAGAGGGCCCCTCACCTGATGCCCGAAAACAAGCTCATTCGGACTGAAACCGAGACTCTCTCCAGGTACTTCTCTTGCCGCGAACAAAACATACGGCAGACCAAGGTCCCAATCCTTTCCGTTCTCTGCGCAATAACATCGAAGCATGCTTTTCAGCGTGGCGTACCACCTCTCCAACACCCCTTGACTCTCCGGGTGATACGCAGAAGAGACGACAGTGCTGATGCCATGCTGAATCATAGTTTGTTTGAACAGATTAGAGGTAATATTAGAACCTTGGTCCGATTGCACCTCTTGCGGGTAACCATACCGCGAGCAATACAAGAGCAGGTTCCGGACAACAGTTTTCGCCGTGCCATTTCTCATTGGATATGCATCAGCATAACGAGTGGCCACATCCATGATAGTTAATAGAAATTTATTACCGGCACTAGTAGGGGGTAGGGGTCCGACCATATCAATGATGACCTTACTGAAGGGCGGTCCACTGACAGGAATGGGGTGCAACGGGGCTCTCGGAATTGTTTGGTTAGGTTTTCCAACCCTCTGGCACGTATGACACCTTGCTAACCAGGTTACCACCTGCCCCTTCAACCCCGGCCACCAAAACAATTTTTCTAAAGCCGCCACCATTTTTCTCACCCCTAGATGTCCTGCCAGTGGTATGTCATGCGCCAACCTCAGTAGGCTATCCCTGCACTCCCGTGGCACCACCAACTGGTCCACTACTCCGGACCCCTCTCGCCAACTACGTTTAGGGTCTTGAAAACGCCTATAGAGGATGCCTTCTAAATAAAAAAAATCTCCTGGCTGTGCATCGCCGTCCTCGTCGAGCTCTACAGCACCATTAGCACACGTTTGGAGCTCAGGGTCCTCCAGTTGCAACCGACGTATATCTGAGGGTGCCAAGCGATCTAACTGCTCCCGGAGCAATGCATGACCTTCCCCGATACTGGGCTGCTCCCTCTGTCTCTCTCGATGTACATAACGTTGCTGTCGTGGAGACTCGTCATGCCCAGCCTCGTCACTCTCGATGACAGGCCCAGGGGCTACTCCAGAATTAAGTAATGGTGCTAATACTGAATCACCCAGGAGAGCCGCCGAGTCAAAACTCTTAAAACCAACTCCAGCTTTAGCCTCCTCCTGTTGATCGTTCCTCCGCTGGTCTGAAGACGGAGGACTAGGCTGTGACACTTTAGCTGCCCGAGCTCGGGTGACAACACACGCCATGGGTTGTGTCTGGCACCGCTCGACCCACTCTTGCTCTTCCCTACTCACGTCGGCCGGCCTCTCGGCAACGACTAAGGGTAGAACCTCAGAAGCGGGCATTGCAAAGTCATTGCCGAGAAGAAGGTCGACGCCCTCCACTGGCAGTTTCTCCACAATCCCGACATCCAATTCACGTGCCACACCATCCACCTCCAACTCCTACCGCACCAGCGGGTATGACCGAGTTGCATTAATACCCTGCACCACCACCCGAGCCGCGTTTATAGGGTAGCCAGTCAAGTTTTTCATCAGAGTCTGGGAAGCACCTGTATCGCGCAAGACCTCTACTCCATGCTTGCGCCCCGCCCACATCACGCAACCCCGCCCTCTATGGTCGCAAAAAACATCCTGAGCAGGGTTCGAGCCTCCCAGGTGCTTCTGCATTGGCTGAGCCTCAGCCTCTGACGAACTGCCCCGGGCAAACTCAGATGACTTCGGAGACACACCAATGTTGCAGGCCAAAGACACAGCTGCTGTAGGTGGTTTGCTAGGACAGACTCTTGCAAAGTGCCCCTTTTTATGACAATGATAACACTCCAACTCCCCTTTGGGCTTCCCTTGGTACTGGGAAGGGCCCGGCCCCTTCTTAAATGGGACGGTGCTAGTCTTGTGGTCAGTCTTGGTATCATGGCTCTTGTACTTGTTTGCATAAGGTATATCACTAACTCGGGGGGGTGGGGCGTCACGCCCCTTGTTACCTGCCTCACTACGCTGGGCAGACCCGCACCCACGAATTAGTGATAGCCGGAGGTCAGCCATCTCAGCTGCCTCCTGTAGAGTTTTTGGTTGCTTTTCTTTAAGGTTTAACGTCAGGTCGCCGCCCGTGCATTTGAAAAACTGCTCTAAAAGCACCAACTGTTTAATGTCGTCAAACGTAGTAGCTTTCTCCGACCTCAGCCAATTCCCAAAAGCATCGGACAGCTCCCGGGCATGCTCCAAAAAGGTGCTCTCCCGACCCTTGGTAGCACCCCAGAACTTCAACCTGTACGTCTCTGGTTGTAGTTCGTATGCTCTCAGGACAGCCTCCTTGAGTTCCTCATAGATAATACAAGACTCTATAGGCAACGCATCATAGGCTTTAAGACCCTTGCCTATTAATCTAGAGGATACAAGTGCTGCCCATTTATTCTCTGGCCACTGGTGTTCCTGGCACTTCTTCTCAAAGCGTGCGAAAAATGCTGTTACACCACTCTCATCAAACACCGGAACCAGTTTCAATAAGTGCGAGAGAGACTGCTCATGAACACGGTTACCAGCCCCAAGTCGCTGTCCCGTTGTCTCTACTCGCGACTTCTCTACATCCATGTCGGCACATTACTTAGTCGACTCAGCTTGGATTTTTGCTAGCTCTATTTGCTGCTGAAGCTCACCTGCCCTTTGTTGCTGGTGACTTTTTCTCTCTTCTATCTTGGCTAATTCTATTTGCTGCTGAATCTGAAGCTCACATGCCCTTTGTTGCTGCTGAATCTTAGCTAATTCGAGCTGATACACTAATTCTGGAGTTAACCCTTGAGGAGGTGAAGGTGCTACAATGTTTGAAATTACCGGTGGTCCCCCCAGGGGCAACCCACCCTGCCAGTCACCACCCAACTGCGGAAGCGTACCCGGGGTCGGCAAACTACTGGGATGGCTGGGAGTCGAGTGTAGGGGAAGCATGGCCGAAGGGCTCTGAGCACTCAACCCATCTCGCTCACCAGTCACCCTGCCCAGTACACACGTTATCAAGTTATCCTTGGTCATGCTGCTAGTAACCGCATGACCGATAGCTGTGGCCAGCCATTGAAGACCGTACCGATCCATACCCTCCAACCGCTCGGCAGTAACAGGCCTTTGCAAAAATATCCTAGCATCCTCCTCACAGTTCACCCGATTAACCATTTCATCATACTGTTGTTCCTCAGTCTCGACATTACGTACTGTGTCTCCATTCTCATCTGACCCGGTATAAGACATGATGCTCACACAATTTTCTCACCACAATATTCAGAAAAGAAGTACCCCAAACTCTTATGTAGCACTATTCACTTGCCAAAAATGTCTGAAGACTCTCAAGTGCTATACTACTTTGCCAAAAACAAAATTAACGTGCCCACTATATTCCTCAATAAAACTAATGACCACAACAATCCTGCAATTATCTCTTAGTTCACAAGATCCTGAGCTAGGTCGCCATTTGTTACGATCCAGGTTCTCAAAGACACAGGGCTCTTCAACATTGGACTAGATAATGGCAAAATGCAACAACGGTAACACTAGATCCAACCCCTGCCTTAACCCTTAATTAGCGGCTCACCACATAAGTCGTATTTAATAAAGCTGGACTATGTGGCGGCGCTCGACATAGGTCGAGTGGCAATTTCAGCACGTAATGTTGCTGAGAGAGAGAGACAAGTGGTGGCAGGAGAGTAGCAAGCGTATGACTGCTCCAGACCACCGCGGCGAACATACTGACATGAATCCCAGCTCCCTCCTCCCTCTCTCTCTCGCTATATAAGGAATTGTATCGGGAAAGTGGCTAATTACATGCTTTTTGCACTCGCGTTGCACGGTTATTGCAAGAAAACTAGCCATCATAAAAGGATCGTTATGGTGTCATTCGAAAGCTCTGTTTATGCCCTTTCAGGGATAGGTACTTGTTTTACGTTCTGGGTCTTATTTAGGAAATATTATGAAAATGATCACGTAAACAGCGCTATTTTGGCTAAAAACACCCCGCTGGGCGGTACATATAAATAAACCGCATAGGCCGCTCGTAAGGTGTTAAACACTGGAAAACAAAACACCATTACCGCCCTGAGTCGTGCCTGGACAACGAGGTATCCTATGACTCGGTAACTGGTGCACACACACTAGGCTGACGCTCGATGGAACAGCCTATTCTCAAACAGTAAAAGATTACTCGATTAGGTTACACAAAGAAAAGATAGTTAACGTGATTAATTAACGTTACGGTAGATACTCAAATAACTGGCACTCCTGTATTAAAGAAAGTGCAATGCTAGTCCTGCAACATCAACTGGAAACTTCTGAAATTAGTCTGATGCTGGGAAGATGTTCGTAAAGAATCTTGAACAATTATAATGCAGAATACGGGTCACAATAAATGCTAGGACATATAGTAATAATAGGCAGGCGAATAATAAAGACTGCGCAAAGGTAGTAATGCTCGACAACTAAAGAAATGCTTCGTGACACAACGCAACAGCCTACTAGGGTTGTGCAACTCAACAACAACCTCGGCTCAAAAGTGCAGTGAATAATAATGTTGCATACATATAATAATGGGGGCTTATCTCTAACCAGTGTCTGCTCAGTTAATAAAGTCTAGCTGGGGTATCAAGACAGGGCAACAATGGGTGAGCATGCGGCTCGTAGCCTAACGTTGTCCGAAGGTGGTATAAAGAAGATTACGTTATATGACGGGGATGCTCTCTTGATAAATCTAGGTCTCTAGTACCTAGTTCTATCCTGGCGATCCCTCAGAAGTCAACACAAAGAGGCAGCACTATGTTGTGCGGGATAGGCTATGGCCCTCTCACACCACAGCGCTGTGCTCGCAAAGTAAACCCACCCGAAGACAACTTAGGCTCCCACAGTACCTGTCGATGTCGTGCAGGGCTTAGCTAACACTGCACACATCGGAGACAACGACACAGTAACCTTACCCCTAGTCTAGCTTTAAATAACCAAGCAGAATCACTCAACACCTTGCCAGGGAGACATATACCGGTCTACAACCTTCCCGAGAGAGGACACACACGGAAAAGTCCGTCTCTCCAACCTCAATAAAGCCTAATACCTCCTTAACCTAATACATGGAAATATCTGAGAGCTTCGCGTACAATACGACTGGCCGACGGTGAACGTCTATGCTGAAACCAGAAGGGATGTTGAGTTTAATAAAGATTAGAGAATGAGAAAGGAGAAGTCGAGAGAGAGAAATAGTATGCAAAGTGGCGAGTATGGGGGACAGAATTGCAAAGGATGTAGACGATACGCGTGTCAGGCAAGCTCTGAGCTGGTAAAGAACACGAGGCCGCGATGGGCAGGGACTAGTTGACCACCCGGCCGCCAACGCCGTAAGCGCCCAAGCGAGCCGCGTCATAGCTCACCCCGCTGCGGGTGTACCCCCTCACCCTCTCTTGCTCGCCTCCCACACAAGCAACATTTATATTATAGCGAATATAAAATATAAGGCGCGGTCACAGACCAAAACAAAGACCATTTCTAGACTGTCTGTGGCAACACGACCCCAATTAAATAAAGCAGATCATTCTAGGACAACTGTAGCCCATCCCCCCATCCTGGCGAGCGCTAGCGAGCTGCAATGCCCCACGCAACCATTCTGCTCACGCCGGGAGGCGTCACACAAGTCCTTACATTGTCTACCGGTTCCGTGCAGTTCTGTTCGGGGCCACCTGTTCCCAGTTCCTCCTTAATGCTACCATTCAAAAACACCTGTCTATGATACAGGAGAACAGTGAAGTAGTTAATAAGCTAAAAAGGGGGTTGTATATTGATAACTTACAGGGGACTGGTGATGATGTAAGTGATTTGCAACAACAATGTTGGGATACCCGTAGAATATTTTCCAGCGCTAACCTGTCTTTACATGAGTGGGTCACAAATAATGAGTTTGCAGGAACTGTTGCACCTGAAGGGTATAGCTTCCGCCAAACAAGACGGGGTGTAAGGTACTTGGCGTTGAGTGGCTGACTGATAAGGATATGTTACAGGTTAATTGCCGCGGAAGTAGCCCTGCATTGGTTACAAAATGCGAGGCTCTAAGTCTAACCGCGAGTGTTTTCGATCCTCTAGGAGTGTTGCTACCGGTTACCATCCAGGCGCGGAGGTTCGTACAGGACTTGTGGAGATTAGAGTGTGGGTGGGTTGTCCCCATTCCAGATCTCATGAGAGCTAACTGGCAGGGTATTTAAGACGATATTATAGATAGTACAGGTATCATGTTTCCCCGTCAGCTCACTAATTCTAAGAGGGTTACGTTGCACCTATTTAGTGACGCTAGCTCAGTAGCATATGGTGTAGCGGCCTATGCGGTTGGTGATGAGGTGAGTAGGTTAGTAATGGCCAAAGCAAAGGTGGCGCCTATTAAGTCCCTCACCATACCTAAGATTGAGTTGACTGCTGTTCTTCTCGCATGTTATATGTGAGGCCTACGCGGACGAGATGATTATAGAGAATATATACCTCTGGTTAGACAGCCAGATAACCCTATGCTGGTTGTCTAGTAAAAAGATTTTGCCTATGTATGTTCAAAATAGAGTTGATGAGATAAAGTCATTAGTCCCCGGCGCTCATTTTCGTTATGTGTCCACAGAGGACAACCCCAGTGATCTAGTTACCAGAGGGATTTCATATGTGTCCTTTGTTGCTTCTTCTCTTTGGTGGGGAGGGCCCACATGGCTACCTCACCAAATGCTATGGCCTGATCATGGCCCAATAGGGGGCTCAATAGGAGGGGACACCACTGTGGATTGTAACATGAGTCAAGAAGGAACCCTGTCATTGTTGGTACCGGTTGCCCCTACTGCCATATTGAATTGGGACCGGTATAGCTCATAATTATATGAAGTCATGGCATGTAATGGCATGGGTCCTTAGGTTTATTAGGACTCTTAAAGAGAAGACACAAGGGAACTATCAGGCAAAACCGGCATACTTGACGGTGCCGGAATTAAGAGAGCAGAGTCAGCCATGATTAAGGTAGCTCAGAGAGAATTACTCTGAGGAACACCACTATTTGTCAAAAGGACAGGGCACACCAAGCAATATAGTGAAGCAGTTAGGCCTCTATATGGAGGGAGGCATGATACGCTGTAGAGGTAGGCTACACTTTTCAGCTTTACATGATAGCGCCAAGTACCCTATCCTTATCCCTAATAAACATCGTATAGCCACTCTCCTTAGTAATTACTGCCACAAAGTGTGTAACCATAGTGGTTTTAGTTATGTTGTAAATTACATAAGGCAAAGATGGTGGATCCCCAAGATTAGACAGGTAGTAAAGAAAGCCTTAAGGGGATGTATCATCTGCAAGAGATTGCAAGGTACATCATACCGTGCTGCTGTACAGGCCCCTCCATTGCCGGAGTTTAGGGTTCAGGAAGTGAGTCCTTTCCAGGTAATGGGGGTTGACTACACAGGTGCCTTGCCAGTAAATGAGAAGGGGGGTACTGTAAGTAAACTATATGTAGTCGTATTCACCTGTGCAGTTACTAGAGCGGTCCATCTATAGACGGTGTCTAACCTCTCCTGTGAATCATTTTTGCATGCGTTCCGTAGGTTTAGTAGCAGGAGGGGTTACCCTGAGATTATGATGAGTGAAAATGCAACCACATTTGTTAGCGGAGCCAGTACATTACGGGAGTTGATAAATGATGCAAGGTTAAAAGGTACTCTAGCGGAATTCAAGTGCGAGTGGCAGTGTATACCGGCCAGGGCGCCATGGTTCGGTGCCATATGGGAATGGGTCATTGGCATCCTAAAGGCTGGTTTGAAGAAGGTACTGGGTCGAGCATTGGTTACCATAGAGGAACTGAATACGGTATTACTGGAGCTCGAGGCCACAGTCAATGATCGCCCACTTGGCTACAGCTACAGTGATCTTGAAGACCCTCTACCCATCACTCCTTCACAACTGGTTCATGGGAGGCGGATCAGAAGCTTTCCAAGGCGGGAAGTCACGGATGAAGATCTCAAGGACACGATGTGGCGTAACAACGATTCCGTCAACCAACGCTTCCAATATGTAACAAAACTCTCACATGACCTGTGGAAAAGGTGGAGCACTGATTATTTAATATCACTCAGGGAGCAACATCGTCACTTAATGGTAAAAGAGGGATAGCATCGCCGCAAGTTGGGGACGTCGTTCTAGTACATGATGACGGCCCCTGACTTTTTTGGCGTACAGGTCGGATAATGAAACTTCTTCGTGGTCCTGACCACGAATGTAGGGTAGTTCAGGTAAAAACAGGAGCCGGTTTGACCACCAGACCGGTGGTTAAGCTATACCCACTAGAGATAGATTTAGAGGTAGTGGATGGGGACAGCAAGCCAAACTCTGATAATATCCTTCCTGCTACTGGAGCGGACCGAGGTGATACCCCTCAGAGGCCGTCACGTCGGGCTGCTTTGAGTTCCGCCCAGTTGTGGCGATCCATGATCGGGACGGGACAATTGTAAATACTTTGTATGTAACTGGTGGCGGAGTATGTTGTGAATCCTAGCTGGTATATATACCGTAGTTTGAATTTCCCGGGTTCACGACAGCTGGTTCCTTTTTGTTTATACGCATTATTTGATTTATCTTTGTGGATAAATATTACTGTGGTTGCACCAATTATATCTTAGTTTATTTTCCCTTATTATTTAATCACGGGGACGATATAGAACCCTTAAATATATTTTATATTGTTACGATAAAAGGGAATCTCAGTACACTTCACACACAGACTTCGTCCCGCTCACAACAAACCACCAGTTGCTGCCACATAACAACAGAACTTCACTGATCTTCACCTCGACATGTCCATCACCTAACCTACACTTTTGCATCACAGCTAAGTTCCTTTAATACTAGAAGTACTTCATAGATATTACTGGGACTACCACAGATAACCTACACATACATGTTTACAAGTAAGTCAAACGCTGACCCGGTATCATATTTATAGCCTAGGCCAATTCATCTTCCCAGGTCTAAACATTTAATTTATATCCGTTTCTCCTCTACCCCCTAGGAATAATAAACAGGATAGTGGGTAAGGAAGATATGTTTCTGTATCTAGTATCTCCCGCGGTGATATAAAGTGGGTAATGTGGGTAAGGAAGATAGGTTTCTGTATCTAGTATCTCCCGCAGTGATATAAAGTGGGTAATGTGGGTAAGGAAGATAGGTTTCTGTATCTAGTATCTCCCGCGGTGATATAAGGTGGGTAATGTGGGTAAGGAAGATAGGTTTATAAGGTGGGTAATGTGGGTAAGGAAGATAGGTTTCTGTATCTAGTATCTCCCGCGGTGATATAAGGTGGGTAATGTGGGTAAGGAAGATAGGTTTATAAGGTGGGTAATGTGGGTAAGGAAGATAGGTTTCTGTATCTGGTATCTCCCGTGGTGATAAGGTGGGTAATGTGGGTAAGGAAGATAGGTTTCTGTATCTGGTATCTCCCGCGGTGATATAAGGTGGGTAATGTGGGTAAGGAAGATAGGTTTATAAGGTGGGTAATGTGGGTAAGGAAGATAGGTTTCTGTATCTGGTATCTCCCGCGGTGATATAAGGTGGGTAATGTGGATAAGGAAGATAGGTTTATAAGGTGGGTAATGTGGGTAAGGAAGATAGGTTTCTGTATCTGGTATCTCCCGCGGTGATATAAGGTATGTGGATAAGGAAGATAGGTTTATAAGGTGGGTAATGTGGGTAAGGAAGATAGGTTTCTGTATCTGGTATCTCCCGCGGTGATATAAGGTGGGTAATGTGGATAAGGAAGATAGGTATGTATGGTGGGTAATGTGGGTAAGGAAGATAGGTTTCTGTATCTGGTATCTCCCGCGGTGATATAAGGTGGGTAATGTGGATAAGGAAGATAGGTTTATAAGGTGGGTAATGTGGGTAAGGAAGATAGGTTTCTGTATCTGGTATCTCCCGCGGTGATATAAGGGGGGTAATGTGGATAAGGAAGATAGGTTTATAAGGTGGGTAATGTGGGTAAGGAAGATAGGTTTCTGTATCTGGTATCTCCCGCGGTGATATAAGGTGGGTAATGTGGATAAGGAAGATAGGTTTATAAGGTGGGTAATGTGGTTAAGCAAGATAGGTTTCTGTATCTGGTATCTCCCGCGGTGATATAAGGTGGGTAATGTGGATAAGGAAGATAGGTTTATAAGGTGGGTAATGTGGGTAAGGAAGATAGGTTTCTGTATCTGGTGTCTCCCGCGGTGATATAAGGTGGGTAATGTGGATAAGGAAGATAGGTTTATAAGGTGGGTAATGTGGGTAAGGAAGATAGGTTTCTGTATCTGGTATCTCCCGCGGTGATATAAGGTGGGTAATGTGGATAAGGAAGATAGGTTTATAAGGTGGGTAATGTGGGTAAGGAAGATAGGTTTCTGTATCTGGTATCTCCCGCGGTGATATAAGGTGGGTAATGTGGATAAGGAAGATAGGTTTATAAGGTGGGTAATGTGGGTAAGGAAGATAGGTTTCTGTATCTGGTATCTCCCGCGGTGATATAAGGTGGGTAATGTGGATAAGGAAGATAGGTTTATAAGGTGGGTAATGTGGGTAAGGAAGATAGGTTTCTGTATCTGGTATCTCCCGCGGTGATATAAGGTGGGTAATGTGGATAAGGAAGATAGGTTTATAAGGTGGGTAATGTGGGTAAGGAAGATAGGTTTCTGTATCTGGTATCTCCCGCGGTGATATAAGGTGGGTAATGTGGATAAGGAAGATAGGTTTATAAGGTGGGTAATGTGGGTAAGGAAGATAGGTTTCTGTATCTGGTGTCTCCCGCGGTGATATAAGGTGGGTAATGTGGATAAGGAAGATAGGTTTATAAGGTGGGTAATGTGGGTAAGGAAGATAGGTTTCTGTATCTGGTGTCTCCCGCGGTAAGATAAGGCACGAGCTGTGGCACCACCAGATACCATACCATGGCAACCACCACCAGGCGGGGGAGGGGGAGGAGGAGGAGGAGGAGTAGAGGCTAGTGAGGAAAAGTAGTAGTAGGAGGAGAGGTGGAGGCTAGGCAGGTCCAGGAGGAGGAGGAGGAGGAAGAGAGGAGGCTAGGGAGGACCAGGAGGAGGAGAAGGAGGAACGGAGGTCTATGGTGGACCAGGAGGAGGAAGAGGAGGAACGGAGGTCTATGGAGGACCAAGAGGAGGAGGAGGAGAGGAGGCTAGGGAGGACCAGGAGGAGGAGGAGGAGAGGAGGCTAGGGTGGTCCAGGAGGAAGAGGAGGAGGGAAGGCAAAGGTGGACCAGGAGGAAGGGAGGTCCAGTAGGAGGGGGAGGCAAAGGTGTACCAGGAGGAGGAGGAGGAGGGGAGGCAAGGGAGGCTTTTGATTTGATTATTTTATTAAGTTGGTATAAATACAGGATATACAAATGTTGCATACAGGTACGTGAATACACGGAGATTCAAAAGGGTGAAGATGCTTGGGCTTCTTTCCCCCAAGTCTATATTGTAAAATGTATATATATATATATATATATACGGTATATATATATATATATATATATTTATATATATACAGTATATATCAATAATTTACTTACATACAATACAGTAAATCAACTAAAGTACATGGAATGTATAATTATGACCTCCTGTCTAGACTTTGAGACAGGGGCAGTTATTGAATCCCTGCCAATCCCCAGTGGGCTGGAAATCGGTCAGATTATCTCTTACCGAGGAAACCGGACCGCCCCCCAGCCCACCTGGGGTCATTAGCAAAGATTCACACATTTCTGGCAAACTAATTTAGCTACAGTATTTATATTTTGGTGACTTGTAAATTGTAGATAGTCGCTAGTTAATTATAGTACATCACTATAGTAATAACATTAAAAAGATAACACAATAAGTATAATAACAATAATTATAATATAAATTAAAGTTGCAAGCAACGTTGTCCGGGGTTCGAGGGGTTTTGCAAGCAGGGTATTGTGTTGGATACAAAAGTTGTGTCACAGATATCAAAAGATCATTTAACTTATCGGGCATGGAGAAACTACAGAAGGAACAGATTGTGCAAACAAACAAGAGCGAGAGAGGGAGAGATTGCCTGTATAAGGGATCTGCCTCTATTCGTTTAGTAACAGAGTTGTAGATATGTGGAATAGGCTACCGAGTGCTATAATGGGATCAAGAACAATAGAGCTTCCACTAGAAATTAGATAGAACGAGATGGGTTGGGTGTGAAAGGGATCTGCCATATGTATGTCAATCGGCTCTGAAGACTCCCGTTTTCTTATTTTTTGTATTTTCTCATTTGTGAAGGAGAGAGAGGGAGTATGGCAATAGAAAATAGGATGTCGTAAACGTAAGGAAGATAGCGATAAATATGAGAGAGAGAGAGCGCGGGATGGGTTGGGTGTGAAAGGGATCTGCCACGTGTAGGTCAATCGGCTCTCTGCAGACTCCCGTTTTCTTATTTTGTTTATGTTCTCATTTGTGAGAGTGAGAGAGTATGGCAAGAGAGAATAGGATGTCATGAACGTAAGGAAGATAGCGATAAATATAAGAGAGAGAGAGAGAGAGCGCGGGATGGGTTGGGTGTGAAAGGGATCTGACATGTGTGGGCCAATCGGCTCTCTGCAGACTCCGGTTTTCTTATGTTCTCATTTGTGAGAGAGAGAGAGACTAGGATGTCATAAATGTAAGGAAGACAGAGATAAATGAGAGAGAGTTGTTATGAGACGGGTTGGGTGTGAAAAGGATCTGTCTTGTGTGGGCCAATTAGCTCTCTACAGACTCCCATTTTCTTATGTTCCTATTTCTTACAATTGTGTTTGAGTTGCAGGTATATGATAACATGGGTGTATAGTAAGTAGTGTAAATAACCGGTAACGTTTATAAGATTGGTTGGGTGTGAAAGGGATCTGCCTTATGTGGGCCACTTGGCTCTCTGCAAACTCCCATTTTCATCTTGATTGCATGTGTGAGGGATCTGCCTCATTTGTACCGGTGTGCAAAACAAACAAGAGCGAGAGAGAAAGAGATTGGCTGTGTAAAGGATCTGCCTCTATTCGCTTGGTAAAAGAGTTGTAGATATGTGGAATGGGCTACCAAGTGCTATAGTGGGATCAATAACAATAGAGCTTCAACATAAATTTTGATAGGACGAGATGGGTTGAGTGTGAAAGGGATCTGCCGTGTGTGGGCCAACCGGCTCTCTGCAGACTCCCATTTTCATCTTGGTAGCATGTGTAAGGGATCTGCCTCATTTGTACCAGTGTGCAAATAAGAGAGAGAGAGAGAGAGAGATTGGGTGTGTAAGGGATCTGCCTCTCTCGTACCAGATTCGTAGATATGTGAAATAGGCTACCTAGTGCTATAGTGGGATCAAGAACAATAAAGAATTTCAAGATAAAATCAGATAGACATATGGACGAAATGGGTTGGATGTGAAAGGGATCTGCCTCTTGTGGGCCACTTGTCTGCAGATTCCCATGTTCATCTTAGTTGCATGTGTAAGAGATCTGCTTCATTTGTACCGATGTGCAAGCAAACGAGCGACAGAGAGAAACTGGGTGTGTAAGGGATCTGCCTTTGTTTAGTAACAGAGTTGTAGATATGTGGAATTGGCTACCAAGTCCTATAGTGGGATCAAGAACAATAGAGTTCAACATAAAATTAGATAGGACAAGATGGGTTGGGTGTGAAAGGCTGCCACGGGCGTGTCTGGCCACCATTTACAATACCTCTACAGATGGGACCAAGAGAATCACCTTTACAGTACCTCACTTGAGGAGTGGAAATAATAGAAAAGGAATTAGGAGGAACAAAAGCATGGCCTGCAATATAGAAAAAGTCAAGAAGAGTGAGTCAAAGAAAAACATTTATCATGCAGCCATGCAAGCCTTTTATAATTATAAAGAGTATAATCTTAAAATATAGAGAATAACCTTGTACATGTATTATTAGGGTAAGTGTTTTTATAGAATAATGATTGCCTTCACAATAAGGAAAAGAATGAAATTCCCATACTACTATTCTGAGATAGGCCAAATTGAGTTCAAATTATCATCCAAATATAGCCTGACTGAAATTGAGGGAAGGTATGTAAACACGGGTAATACCTTCCTCTGGTTCAGCTTTTAGTGGGTAGTGTGACGCTCCTGCATAGTAGCCACGTGCGGGCATGCGCGAGTGTCGGCTGCCCAGCCGTTTAGAAACTGGCTGGCGGCAGCCGGCTGGCCGACTTTTCCTTAGTATATATCCTACGACAATGTAACTAAGGTCTGGGATATTCTTATGTTGTTTCACAGCTTGAAGCTGCCCTTATTCTTAACCAACATATCTTAGTATATTTTATTCTCGATAGTTGATTGTTTCATTATAATATATAAGATGTAAGTCTGGTGAGAGTGGGAGGAGACGAGAGAGAGAGAGAGCGAGCGAGCAGGGTGGGGGAGGTGAATGTTGCTTTTCCTCCTCCTCCCTCCTCCCTCCCGGAGGAGTTGGTCGCCCGCGTGGTCTTTTCTCTCGGTTTTGATTGGCTGGTGGTTCCTGGCGCCTTCTGCAGGCCTGCTGCCGGGTGACGTAGCGGCCTGTGATTGGCTGACCACCGTGCCTTTGTGTGGGATCCTGGAGGGGTCCAGACAGATTCAAGACTCAGAGCTCACCTCACTGTCGTACCCTTCGGACCCCCTTGATATCTATCCCTCTCAACCCCACTTAGAAACTTTCTCTCTTACTTTGTATACCTTCTTTCCACTACTTCACCAATCTATTTAATTATCCCATCCCCTTGATAGACCTTATATCTATCATTGTATTAACGACGAGCTCTCAGATAACTAGATAGGATTTTGGGCCTTATGCAGAGATATAATTGTTAATGAGACCTAGGAAGCTTTTTTGTTGTCTCATATTTGGTGGTTTCATGCTTGCTAGTGTGTTCTTGTGGCAGGTGAGCAGGGGCTAGACCGGAGTTTTTTTGTTTTGTGATCCTTTAAGTAAAGTCTGCTGGTGCGAGTCCTGTGGACCTGCACGACTTTACTAGGATACCCGTGGGAGTCTGGGGGCATTTTCTTGTCTGTGTGCCTGTGTGTCTAGTGTTGTGTTGTGTGAGGGCCCTTGCCTAGTCCACTCAGCACTGCGCTAGCACGTCTTGCATTTGTTTTAGGGTCGCCAGGAGAGAGTCAGATACTTGGGATCTGAGTCTCTCAAGAGAGCACCCTTTCAATTAGAGTAATTTGGCGCACAGACTTGGAACGTCCCTAGGCTAGAGCAGGTGGCTCAGCCCGGGTATCCGAAGCCTATATCCTTCCGGCTAGACCTCTGCCGCCTGGCAGATTAACAGCTAGCGGTTTATTATATCTGTATGCTTGTTATTGTGCCACAGTTTACCGTCTTTGTGAGCATTGTGAGTCAGGGTGTGGCTTAGAGACTCTGTCCGAGCAGGCTTGCCTGACTAAGAGTGAGAAGTACACCTGTATGTGGTTATGTTGCGAGTTGCTGCCTTTATTTAATTATACCTATGCCATTATACACTGTATGGCCTATCACTAGTATTTATTCCTGCTTATGAGTTAAGAGTTCTCTAAATCCGTAACTTACTTTCTTTGCTAAGCATCAGATCCTACAGTAGCCGCATGCAGTTTAGAAACCCGCATCTTGTCTACCGGTACGATGTTTTCAGGACTGTTTGCTTTCACCTTCTTTCACGCAGGGGTGATTAGTTGTATTAATTAACGTAAAGTTAAATGTACTTTCTTCTAGTTTGTTATTAAATTGTTTCTGCAATTTAATTCCGTTATCTATCTTTTCCTTTAAGCTTTAAGTCAACTTAATTGTGTGATCTTTTATATAGCCTGCTTGACTATCAGCAGTCTATAGTGCGTGCACCCTGTAACCGAGTCATAGGATACCTTGTTGTCCAGGCAGGACTCTTGACGGTTTAGGGTGGTTTGTTGCCTGGGTTTATAGATAAGGGTGGGATCTAGCGTTTTCCGTTGTTGCTTGTTGCCGCATACCTAGTCCAATAGAAAGAGCCCAGTGTTTATATATCCCAGGACGTAACAAATGGCGACCTTGCATAGGATTTACTGAACAGAGGAATATAGTGGTCATTTGTTTTGAGATTCCTTATGATTAGAGGAATACAGTGGACATAGAGTTTTTTTTTTTTTGGAGCAACCAATATAACACATTAACACCTTAAGAGCGGCCTATGCGGTTTATTTATATGTACCGCCCAGCGGGGTGTTTTTAGCCAAAATAGGGCTGTTTACGTGATCATTTTCATGCCTAAATAAGACCCAGAACGTAAAACAAGTATCTATCCCTGAAAGGGCATAAACAGAGCTTTCGAATGACACCATAACGATCCTTTTATGATGGCTAGTTTTCTTGCAATAACCGTGCAACGCGAGTGCAAAAAGCATGTAATTAGGCACTTTCCCCATACAATTCCGTATATAGCGAGTGAGAGAGGGAGGAGGTGGGATTCGTGTCAGTAGGTTCGCCGCGGTGGTCTGGAGCAGTCATACGCTCGCTACTCTCCTGCCACCACTTGTCTCTCTCTCTCAGCAACATTACGTGCTGAAATTGCCACTCGACCTATGTCGAGCACCGCCACATAGTCCAGCTTTATTTAACTCGACTTATGTTGCTCGCCGCTAATTAAGGGTTAAAGACTTTAAATAACATTAGTATATACATACTTGCATAGGAGATAAGGCACATTCTATAACCGTAATAATTACTGCAGTGCACAAACATGTCTAATACATCAGAACACAGTGGTGGGTCAGGTCACGATACGGGCTCGGAGGGAGAAAGACCTGTGGAGTGGCTAGTCGATAGCGAGGAGGGTGCTAGAAGATTTTTAGAGGTGCCCCTTACCGCTGCCAGGGTGTTGAAGCTGAATAAGTATGGCTTAAAGTGTGGCAGGTCTTCAGGGTCACCAGGGTTTAAGTGGCATGAGGAAAGATCAGCTGAGGACTTTGATATTGGGTTTAGAAGGGAGAGACCTGGGTGGAGAGGCGACTGGGGGCCCCTGTCCCCAGCCCCCCCTCCACTCTACCCCCATATCAAACGTCAGGGTGCCTGAATTTAGTACATACCCCCAAGTTGATGGTCAATGGCAGCGTGGAATTCAATCACAGGGACCCTCTCCATTAAATGCACCTTCCCCTCCTCAAGGGTTGACTCCAGATTTGTTGTTTCGGCTTGAGATGGCCAAGGTTGAGGCTGCCGAGAGACAGGCTAGTGTGCAGGATGAGGTTGCTAGAGCTCAGGTTGAGGCCGCCGAAAGACAGGCTAGTGTGCAGGCTGAGGTTGCTAGAGCTCAGGTTGAGGCTGCTAGAGCTCAGGCTGAGGCTGCAGAGAGAACAGCTATACGAGAGGCTGAACTGCAGGCAGAGTCTACTAGGTATCGGGCTGACAGGGAGCTGGAGAGATCTCGAGTGGAGGTAACAGGGCGAAATATTGGGAGAGGTAACGGACATCGGGACCAATCATTGTCGCACCTGCTTAAACTAGTTCCTGTGTTCGATGAATCATGGGTGACTGAGATTTTTATGCGATTTGAGAAGAAGTGTCAGGAACACCAGTGGCCTCAGGAAAAGTGGGCAGCATTAGTTTCATCAAGACTACTAGGAAAGGGGCTAAAAGCGTATGATGCACTACCTTTAGAGTCCTGTGTAGTTTATGATGAGCTAAAGAAGGCTGTGCTACGGGCCTATGAGTTACAACAAGAAACTTACCGCTTGAAGTTTCGGGGTGTTACTAAGGGCAAGGATAGTACCTTCCTAGAACACGCCCGGGACTTGTCTGATGCACTACGACATTGGCTGCGTTCTGAGAGGGCAGCTACTTTTGAGGAGTTGAGGGAGTTGGTTCTCTTGGAGCAGTTCTTTAAGTGCACAGGCAGGGACTTAACATTAAATATAAAGGAAAACAATCCTAGAACTCTCCAGGAGGCAGCAGAAATGGCTGACCTCCGACTGTCATTAATTCGAGGGTGCGAAGCAGCAGCTAGGAGTGAGCCGGGTGCAAAGGATCGTACCCCTCCCCCTCCCAAGAATTTTGATACACATAAATACACAAAAACAGGTAGCACTGACAATAAAACTGAACATAAACCAAATACCGTCCCGTATAAGAAGTCTAATGGTACCTCCCACTCCCAAGGGAATCCAAAGAGTAAAGAGTGCTTTGCATGTCACAAGGAGGGTCACTTTGCAAATGCTTGTCCGAACAAGCCACCAAACAAGGTTGTGTCATTGGCCCGCAGCATAGGGGTGTCGCCTATATCTTCTGAGTTTGCCAAGGGTAGTTCGTCAGAGGTTGGGACACAGCCTGTGTTCAAGAGTCCGGAAGGCTCGAACCCTGTCCGCGACGTCTTTGGGGGTCATAGAGGGCATGGTTTTGTGAGGTGGGCTGGCGAAAGGCGAGGAGTTAAGCTATTGCGTGATACGGGGGCTTCTCAGACCTTGTTAAAGAACTTTACTGGTAGGCCGATTAACGCTGCTCGGGTGGTGGTAGTTCAGGGGATCAATGCTACGAAGTCCTACCCGCTGGTGCGGATGGAGCTGGAGGTGGGTGGTGTGGCGAAGGAGCTGGATGTCGGAATCGTAGAGAACTTGCCTGTTGGGGGCGTCGACCTCCTCCTCGGCAACGACTTTGCGGTGCCTGCTTCTAAGGTTTCACCCTGGGTCGTTGCCGAGAAGGCAGCCGACGTTAGTAGGGAGGAACAGGAGCGGGTTGAGAAGTGTAGCGTACAAACCATGGCGTGTGTTGTGACGCGTTCTCAGACATCCGGAGCCTTGCAGCCACCACCTCAGTCTATCAAACCGCGGAGGAAAGGTCACAAGAAAACGGGAAGTGTTGGTCAATTGGAGAGTTTTGAGCCGGCAGTGTTTCTTGGTGACTCATTATTGGCACCTATGTTAGAGTCTGGAGAGGCCCCAGGACCTGTCACAGCTAGTGAGGAGGTAGGGCAGGAAGAGACTCCGAGGCAGCAACCGTTACACACGGAGAGAAAAAAGGGTTGCTCAGTTTGATAATGGGGGAGGACTTGGGTTGCTTCGGAAGCATCTAGACAGGTTGGTTCCCTCAGATATTTGTAAACTGCAGTTGGAGGATCCGGAAGTTCAGAAGTGTGGTAATGGTGCTGTCGAGATCAAACACGAGGACGGGGAAAAATGTCATGTGAACCTGTTGGAGGAGTTTGTGAGGCAACCACCTGAGCAGCCTACTGTCCCTGCGTTGGTCTTCCGCGGCCAAGGTGGAGAAGGAGAGGGGGGCAGTAGGGCGCAGGTGGAGGAGAGTAGGGATTGTCACGTCTCGGCGGAGCAGTGGGCGGGGGACACGTGTATGGTGGCTGTGGAAGCGCTAGAGCACCTGCCTGAGCAGCAGTGTGCAGCGCTCCAGCACCAGCTCGGTTCATACCCCACTGGTCGTGCCGAGCCTCTGAGTCTCACAACTCGGGCGGTGCAAGATGTTCCGCGGGCAGGTCACGTGAATGATGAAAGACCGTTAGCCTCGTTGTTTCGGTGGTTCAAGGTGGGCGACGAGGCTTTGGCATGGTTGCCAGGTCAGGGTCGACCCATGGCTGCCAAGGGTGGTGGTCAAAAGGAGGACATTGAGCAGATTGGTGAGGTTGGCTGTGGAGTGGCTGTGCCCGGTCGTCGCATAGCCTCCCAATGCTGCTCTAGTCTAATGCAACAGCACTACCATAGACCGACTGTATCTGGCCATGTCGCTAAAAGCGGTGATACTGTGCAGGCAGATGTAGTCGTAAGGAATGCGGGGGTGCGCATGTACGGTATCGGTGGGGAAGCCTTAGCAATTGTGAACTATGGGAGTGACTGCACAGATGGTACTGATTGTCCCTCTCATGACCTGGCTGTTCTAGGGACGAAGGTGGAGAAGGAGGGAGACTACAGGTTAGAAGCTGCGGTCTCGGCTGGGTTGTGGAAGGGCACTAGGATTGTTATTCTGCGAGATAAGTTGTTTACTAGGCTGTGGCAGTGCATCCGCATGTTTGTTGCTTCTCCAGGCCTGATGTACGGGGTAGAATCCGACATGCAGGCTGGAGATAGTGCAAGGCTCAGTTTAATTCCCTACCGTATAAATCCTGCTCGACAGCCTGTGGTGCAAGCAGAGCTGGATTACGTGTTGACGAAGGGTCTGAGGGATAAGGAATGTTGTGAGTGGTCGTTGCCTGTAACTTTGCAACCGGTGTTAAGTGGCAAGATCAGTGAGTGTGTTGATTGCGAGAGTGTGTGTGCATTATCCCTGACAGACGCCTATACCTTATCGAGAGTTGACGACACCATAGACCGCCTCGGGGCTGCATCGCCTATCACGAAGGTAGAACTAGTGAAAGGTTATTGGCAGGCCCCGTTGCCGGAAAGAGCGAAGAGAAATGCCAGTCTTGTGATGAACTGGGCAGTTTATCAGTGCCAGGTGTTGTTTTGCTGCCGGGACACAAGTTGGATGTGTGGCATGCTAAGGGCACTGATAATGTTTTGGCTGATTGGTTGTCACGGGAGGGTTTGTTTGCAGGAGAACCCTCGCCGTTCAGTCAGTGTGTGTTGAGGGTGGAGGAAAATAGGCTGTCACTGTAGTTCAGCCGAAAAAAACAAATTAAAAAAGCAAAAACCGTATAAAAACTCTTTATTTTTATAACGTGTAGAATTTTGTATAAGATGTTGTAGCAGTATCTAAGTTGAATGTTTTCGCTTATTGTTGCTAAGTTAGTTGAACTTGCTCGGAGGAGCGCAACAGTCTTTATTTGTTTATATATAGTGCCTTGTGTCGCAACAGTGTGTGGTACTATGAGAAGCTTTCTGTTAGATATGAAGAACTTAGTCAAGTCTCTTATATCTTGGGGGAGGTGTGACGCTCCTGCATAGTAGCCACGTGCGGGCATGCGCAAGTGTCGGCTGCCCAGCCGTTTAGAAACCGGCTGGTGGCAGCCGGCTGGCCGGCTTTTCCTTAGTATTTATCCTACGACAATGTAACTAAGGTCTGGGATATTCTTATGTTGTTTCACAGCTTGAAGCTGCCCTTATTCTTAACCAACACATCTTAGTATATTTTATTCTCGATAGTTGATTGTTTCATTATAATATATAAGATGTAAGTCTGGTGAGAGTGGGAGGAGACGAGAGAGAGAGAGAGCGAGCGAGCAGGGTGGGGGAGGTGAGTGTTGGTTTCCTCCTCCTCCCTCCTCCCTCCCGGAGGAGTTGGTCGCCCGCGTGGTCTTTTCTCTCGGTTTTGATTGGCTGGTGGTTCCTGGCGCCTTCTGCAGGCCTGCTGCCGGGTGATGTAGCGGCCTGTGATTGGCTGACCACCGTGCCTTTGTGTGGGATCCTGGAGGGGTCCAGACAGATTCAAGACTCAGAGCTCACCTCACTGTCGTACCCTTCGGACCCCCTTGATATCTATCCCTCTCAACCCCACTTAGAAACTTTATCTCTTACTTTGTATACCTTCTTTCCACTACTTCACCAATCTATTTAATTATCCCATCCCCTTGATAGACCTTATATCTATCATTGTATTAATGACGAGCTCTCAGATAACTAGATAGGATTTTGGGCCTTATGCAGAGATATAATTGTTAATGAGACCTAGGAAGCTTTTTTGTTGTCTCATATTTGGTGGTTTCATGCTTGCTAGTGTGTTCTTGTGGCAGGTAGGGGCTAGACCGGAGTTTTTTTTTTTGTGATCCTTTAAGTAAAGTCTGCTGGTGCGAGTCCTGTGGACCTGCACGACTTTACTAGGATACCAGTGGGAGTCTGGGGGCATTTTCTTGTCTGTGTGCCTGTGTGTCTAGTGTTGTGTTGTGTGAGGGCCCTTGCCTAGTCCACTCAGCACTGCGCTAGCACGTCTTGCATTTGTTTTAGGGTCGCCAGGAGAGAGTCAGATACTTGGGATATGAGTCTCTCAAGAGAGCACCCTTTCAATTAGAGTAATTTGGCGCACAGACTTGGAACGTCCCTAGGCTAGAGCAGGTGGCTCAGCCCGGGTATCCGAAGCCTATATCCTTCCGGCTAGACCTCTGCCGCCTGGCAGATTAACAGCTAGCGGTTTATTATATCTGTATGCTTGTTATTGTGCCACAGTTTACCGTCTTTGTGAGCATTGTGAGTCAGGGTGTGGCTTAGAGACTCTGTCCGAGCAGGCTTGCCTGACTAAGAGTGAGAAGTACACCTGTATGTGGTTATGTTGCGAGTTGCTGCCTTTATTTAATTATACCTATGCCATTATACACTGTATGGCCTATCACTAGTATTTATTCCTGCTTATGAGTTAAGAGTTCTCTAAATCCGTAAATTACTTTCTTTGCTAAGCATCAGATCCTACAGTAGCCGCATGCAGTTTAGAAACCCGCATCTTGTCTACTTGTACGATGTTTTGAGGACTGTTTGCTTTCACCTTCTTTCACGCAGGGGTGATTAGCTGTATTAATTATCGTTACGTTAAATGTACTTTCTTCTAGTTTGTTATTAAATTGTTTCTGCAATTTAATTCCGTTATCTATCTTTTCCTTTAAGCTTTAAGTCAACTTAATTGTGTGATCTTTTATATAGCTTGCTTGACTATCAGCAGTCTATAGTGCGTGCACCCTGTAACCGAGTCATAGGATACCTTGTTGTCCAGGCAGGACTCTTGACGGTTTAGGGTGGTTTGTTGCCTGGGTTTATAGATAAGGGTGGGATCTAGCGTTTTCCGTTGTTGCTTGTTGCCGCATACCTAGTCCAATAGAAAGAGCCCAGTGTTTATATATCCCAGGACGTATCAGTAGAGAACAGTGTTGGCTATACTTTTCTATAGGGCAAACCTGTCCCTATATACAGACCTATTTCATAATTATGGACTTAATTATTTTACAGTAAATTTAAGTAATTTGCTAAATGAACTAGACAAATACCCAATTGGTTGCATTGTGAAAACATCCAAACTAACTCTTCTATTGCAAATTTAATGGAAAAGCGTGGATACTCCCAACATGTAACAACCAACAACTGAAAATGGCACACTAATTGATCATGTTTATGCTAAGAGATAAGGAAATATGAAGGTGAAAGTTATTCCCACATATTACAGTTATCATAGTGAATTTCCATTGAAATTTGAATGCCCCTTTTTGTATGTTTTTCCCCTTCTATTCTTATTCTGTCTAATTCGGTTGTCCTCCGGACGGCCTATATCATATGCCACCCTGGCCTGGCTAGTTTATTGTCTCCTGACTTTATTTGTGTCTATGGTCGCTGGTGCGGTCAAGCTGACTCGATTCCCCTCAGTGGTATATTATGTGTGTATCTCGGTGTGATTTATTTCTTCCTTAGACCTGATTTCTCATTCTTCGCCCTTTATCATTTCTTAATTGGTGCTGCAGTGTAGCAGTTCTTGACTCACCCTTCGGCCCTACCCTATAAGAGTTCTGCTGTGGAACTCATGTGGTGCGGCTGAATTGGTGAAATGGTGAGAAATGTCTGCGTATCTTCACCTTCCTAGATTTGTTCACCTCTTGCCCTTTCCTACCTATCATATCTTGATTGGTTGTCCATCTTGATCTAATCCTTCAGGCCAGCCCTATAAGAGTTTTTGGGGGGAACTCAGTGGTCTGGTTAAACTATTTTAATAAATATCTTTTTAAATATGTAAGATATGCAATAAATTATGTAAAATATATTGTTTTTTTCTTTATATATATAATTGTCATTATGAAGTTAAATTGGTTTCAAATAATATACTTGAACAATTATTGTTTCCGCTGACAAAGAAATTTTAGATTCTTGGAAGATACCGTACACTACGAAAGATTATTCAACATGGAATTTGAATGGAATAGAGCAGCTTAGCAACGAAAAGCCAATACTTCCCCCTCCCTGTGATTGTGCCAGCTTTTGTAAGCAGTGTAATAACTTAATGAAGGACAGAAAAGCTGCAGGATGCTCTGGCATTCTAGCTGAGATGATTAAGGCCTCAGGTGAGAAAGGAGTAATTCAATGAGCTAATTAACTTCATCATCAGAGAGGAAGTAATCTCTGATGAATGGCACAAAAGTACATTATATACTGTATACGAGCAAAGGGGACTCGTTGGATAGGGAAAATTATAGGGGCCTGAAAATACTTGATCAAGTCATAAAGGTCTGTGAGAAAGTCTTTGAAGGTATGATATGGACGATATGCAGTTTGGTTTCATGCTAGGACATGGCACAATCAAAGTCATGAAGGTATTTGTGTGATAATGAAGATGTATGAGGACTCACAAACGGCAGTGAGGGTGAAAGATGTACCGGTACTGAGGTACTGAGTGATGATTTTTCAGTTCGCGTCGGAGTCCACCAGGGCTTTTTTTTACGGTTCTGGAGGCACTATCTGGTGATTTCAGAGTTGGTCTCCCCTGGGAACTGCTATAAGGGTCCTGAAAATGCTTGACTAAGTCATGAAGGTCTGTGAGACAGTCTTAGAAGGTATGATAAGGGAAAGATACTGTATGTACTTAAAAGATAGGGATCTGATGTTGTGTTTGCAGACCGGGAGAAGGCCTTTGATAAGGTGGCCAGAGAAGTTGTGCATTAGGCTAGGAGAAAACTTGGCGTTGAGGAGTGGCTGGTGCATGTGATAATGAAGATGTACGAGGAGTCACGAACGGTACTGAGGGTGAAAGGTGTACAGCTGAGTGAGGGACATATACTAGATATTTGGTGAGGGTTAGCTTTATATCCCACATACTGGTTACTAGGGACATATACTAGGTGTTAGGTGGAGGTTAGTTTTGTATCCCACGTTAGCTTTGTATCCAAAGTACTGGGTACTGGGTACTAGGGACATATACTAGGTGTTACGTGAGGGTACTGAGCGATGAGTTTTCAGTTCGCGTCGGAGTCCAACAGGGAAGTGTGTTAATTAAGCCCTCTCCTCTTTTTTATGGTTCTGGAGGCACTATCTAGTGATTTCAGAGTTAGGCTCCCCTTGCAACTGCTATAAGAGGCCTGAAAATGCTTGGCCAAGTCATGAAGGTCTGTGAGTGTGAGAGAGTCTTTGAAGGTATGATAAGGGAAAGCATTCTATCGACGATGTGCAGTTTGGTTTCATGCCAGGACGTGACACAATCGACAACTTCATAGTCAGGCAGCTGCAGGAAAGATATCTACTGAAAGTAAGAAGTTGTGCAGTAGGTTAGAATTTTTTTTGGCGTAGAGGAGTGGCTGGTGCGTGTGATAATGAAGATGTATGAGGACTCACGAACGGTAGTGAGGGTGAAAGGTGTACTGAGTGAGGGACATATGCTAGGTGAAGGTTAGTTTTGTATCCCACGTACTGGGTACTAGGGACATATACTAGGTGTTATGTAAGGGTTAGTATTGTATCCCAAATACTAGGTACTAGGTACATATACTAGGTGTTACGTGAGGGTTAGCTTGGTATCCCACGTACTGGGTACTAGGGACATATACTAGGTGTTAGGTGAGGGTTAGTTTTGTATCCAACGTACTGGGTCTAGAGGGCGGCAGCCCCCACCCATAATACTAGGATAGGTTGTTAGGTTAGGCTAATGGGGATGGATGTAGTTTCCGGGTGTACGGTAGCCATGTTTACATAGGGCGATCGCCGCGGTTAACTTCGCGTCTATTTTGACGGTGATTTTTTCGGTTATTTGCCCCCTGCTGGAAATATATATGAGGATGACAATATGTCATGGGGGGGTGAAGGGGGGCAAAGCCCAACCTCAACATATTATTGTACCAAAGGCAGTCAAAATAGACAGGAAAAGGATGGCAAGCGTCCGACGCCACTGCGCGTACGCGTAGTGTAAACAAGGCTGGCGATACACCTGGTAACTACATCCTACCCGGCCAATGTCCTTTCAAAGGGGTAGCCTATAAATTAGTAAACACTAGGATAGCCTATACCCGGTCAGGTGATACGCCCGATAATGCAACTCTTGCCGATAGGCCTAGCCTAAAGGCTAACCTATTCATAAAGGTGTCTATTTTGACGGCGATTTGTTTCGGTTATTTGCCCCCTGCTGGCAATATATATGATGGTGACAATATGTCATGGGGGGGGGGGGGGGGGGTGAGGGGGGACAAAGCCCCCCTCAACATATTATTGCATCCAATGGCATTCAAAATAGACGGGAACTTTATTGCAAATGTCCGACACCTCCCCCGCCATGTTTACATGTGTCGATCGCCGTGGTTAAGTTCCCGTCTATTTTGACAGCGATTTTTTTTTGGTTATTTGCCCCCTGCTGGCAATATTTAAGATGATGACAATATGTCATGGGGGGGGGGGGGTGAGGGGGGGCCTCAACAATGACCTCTAACCTCTGTATCTCAAAAAGGGCTAGAGCAAATTGGCTGCAAATTTCCACATCTAGGCTAGGCTATTCCTTGACTGACTCTTCCCAAATGGTAGACATATTATCTTGATCACTCTAGCTGTTTTAAGCCAAGTTTTGACCAAACTTGGCTCGGGTTGTTAAATTTTTCAGTCCAAAATCACAGTAACCTCATTTCGAAATTTGGCTCGGGTTTCTTTGTTTTTCAACGTGGATAAAGCCAGTAAGAATGTGGTGAACATTAGCCTAACCTAACCTAACCTAACCTAACCTAGTATAATGGGTGGGGGCTGCCGCCCCCACACCCCCGCTAAATCCCTTAAATCCGAGCCAACTTTTGCCATTAACCTAACCAAAGGATCTAATATTACCTTCACCTAACACCTTGTATATCTCCCATAGACGACATACCTTATTAAGAGGCTGAAGAGGTTGATGCAGTAGGTTCGGGAACTTCAGGTGGATCGTCAGGAAGTTGAGGTGGATCATAAGGTTCGTCGTCAAAATCAGGTCGGTCAGACTGAGGAGGGTAGAGTTTTGCAGCTTCAATCAAAAACTGATGGTAGGCGTGGTGTTCATACTTCTTGATAAACATGTAACGCCCAAGGTATTGTGAGAGATATTGTGGACGGATACCAGGGCGTTTAATGTATTCCTTTACATCTCGCCACAGCCTTTCTACATTTTGGGTATGTATGTGTGGATTCTCAGGATCAAGGAAGTTGAGGTTGTGGTTGACTGTCCAGTGATTATATCCTTGCTGATCTAAGGTCGCATACGCTCTCCAACAGTCAGAATAAATTGTAGAACCAGGCCTGATATATTTGAGTATGATAGGGAAAAGAGTTTCCCTATTGCGTGTTTTTTTTCTGAATTATCCCCTATTAGTGGAACGATGAATCTGTTTTTTGACACTCTCTCTATCCCACCAAACAGCCAATATTGTTCCAAGTGCCGCCCAACATTGAACTTGGCCTTGACAACAAATGTCTCGTCTAATTCAACGACGACACCTTCACCGCCGATTGTCTGTTGATTTTCAAACCAATAATTGGTCACCTCACAACAAAAAGACCTCCAATCTACACTCGTTTTCCTGGATATGTCCAAATTTAAAGTGGCTTTTCTATGCGAGATCCTTTTTCACAAAAAAAATGATAAAACCAAGCACCTGCCTGGCCTGTAACTTGGTCTGGTGTAAAAAACTGCCTTTGTAATGGGACACACTATAACCACAAACACGGCATTTTTTTGTTTTGTTAATAAAGAAGGAGTAATTACAAAGCCACTGATTTCTGTCTATGTCTCCATTTTTTGTTTTCAGTACAAATCTGCGAGTACACTGCCTTTGACAATTGGGACACGCTACACTCTTGGGCAAAACACTGTGGTCTTCAAACACTTTAAGGCTAGGAATGTTCTCAAAATGCGTAGTCTTAATAATAACGTTCGGTGTAGGACTACAGCCAGCACATACGAGCTCCATCATGAAACTGATCCGGGAAATAAAAATACAAAACTACAACAAATTACCTGAAAAAATCGTAGCACATACCACCTCCGTGTTCGGGCTCCATGTTCAAACCGAGCCTGGCTGGCCTGGCGAGGGGCGTGCCGCGCGACGTGATGACTGAAAGAGTGTGTGATTGGTTGAACATTTGATGGAAGGCTGTGATTCGTTCCATGAGTGACGAGAAGCATTGTGATTGGTTCATGCTATGGTTCATGATTCATAAAAAGACCGCTAGGTGTAGTGACGTTCGACTGAAAGCTTGAGGGTAAGAGCTCCCGAACGACAGCCATTGTGTACTATTGCGCCGCGGCCATCGACAGGGAGGTATTTTTTACAGTTTCTCGTATTTCACTGATAACGAATTTGCGACGGTAAGTACATAATTATACACCAACAAAGTATCGTTCATGAAAGTGATAACACACTAATAATCATCGATGGGGCCCGTCACTGGGTGGTCGGTAACTTAAACCATAATATGTAATAGCACTGTGTATGGTGGTATTAAATTTAAATAGTGATAGATGTGTATATTAATGGGATAAATTTTCCGAAGTTAGCATATGTTCAGAAAATTATAGTGCAACACTGTTGCCAGATATTAATCAATCCAATTATCATTATATCATAATGGATTTTACTCATTTGCATAATTTCAAATACCTAGGACATTAATAAAATATTTTCCTATCTCTTTTGTAGTGATATTTGTATGATTTAGTGGTATACTGGTGTCTGTATAGGGTTATAATGCATTGTGAAAGTTATCTCTGAATCTCTGACTTGTTAACAGTTCGGTATGGGCCGGCTTAAGTAACCCTGCTTTCTTTGAGTACTACACGGCAAGAGAAGCTTTCGGTTCTGTCATTACTGTTCAAGGTAAATAGCAACTGCTAAATTCGACATCATGTTCAAATAATATTTAATAGCACTGTCTATGGTTGAATTAGACAAAAATCGTGATAGGTTTCTATTTTATGTGGATAAATAGTATTAAGCTGAATAAACTAAATACCGAAAGTTCACTAGAGTGGTTGTTGATACATTTGCTAGATATGAGGGAGGAGGGAGGTAGGAAGGAAGGGCAGGGTAAGTCACACAGGCAATTGCCAAAACTTTAAAGGTCCATATCATTGTTATTAAACAAAGCATTTGGCAAAGGGAGGCATTGTTAAAAACCTTAGCCAATACTCTGTCATTCACCCAAAATAAATTTGAATTATCATTATTATTTGGTAGGGTAGGTATGTATAGGTAGGTTGGCTAAATAATTGCTGGAATTCGTAGGGACTCAAACTGTTTTGAGAGAGTTAAATAAACAAAAATAATAGATCTGAATAATAAAGAGACTATGTTATTAAGCAAAACTTGGATGTGTGGAAGCCTATAGACTGTAGACGGTAAACTTTGTGTGGGTAGCGAATGCGGTTTTAAAGTCATTTAAGAATAGACAGTTTTCAATGCTGCAGCCAAACTATTCCACCCATTTATATTCTTTTGGTATGAAAACGTTCGGAATCGCGAGCCTCACCCAACTACGCAAGCATGGCTTTGATCATCGGCGTAGTTTTCAAGATGTGGAATTTAAGTGGAATTAGAGATTTTTTCAAGATTGCCGGAAAAAACCCCATGTGCAAAAGCAAAACCTTCTCTATAACATTTGAGGAGCATTAGTAGTGGAGTCCGTATGCCTAAGCCCAGTTGTTTCCTATGAGTGGGAGAGACGGTATTTAGGCGTCAAGTTTTTCGGGAAATCGGCTGCCACGGACCTGTTTGGCCACCATGCCGGATGTTTAGCATATCAAAAGTTGCCCAATACAAAAACACACCTCCTGTGAAAGTTTGATCCCGATCCAAAAAGCGGTTCTGGAGTTATTGCGTCGAAACCGGCGCGAAAGAAGAATTTGGATGAAAAACCGGGTTTAATGATTACAATAGGGGTTCCCCGTAGGGGTCAAACCCCTAATAATAATAATAATAATAATAATAATAATAATAATAATAATAAGTAAAATAATAATAACAATATATATAATGAAGGCATCAAGAGAATTTATATCTCAACAGCTTATCTTAACAATGTCCCTATATTTTTACACATAGGAGGAAGCTAGGAAGGAGCAAGTGGTGAGAAAGAGAGAAAACAGCAGGTGACATCGCTTAAATGAGAGGGGGAGATCCATACTAAAACAACAAAGGCAGACACAATATCAAAGAAGAATCGAAATATAGAGAAAACACCCTAATTGTATTGTTATTGCACAGGGTAAATAACGGTGAACATAGACAAATGACAGTTAACCCGGCAAAGGCTAGACTATGATATATGAAACGTTCCGCCATGCAGAGATATTTTGGTTCATTCCCAACGAAAACCGTAATTTTGCCATATATATCGTTATTATTTATTCTTATACGCCTATTTTAGGTTTAATACAAAATATAATAACATTTAAGAGCAATAAAACAAGTAGGAATAGTATTTGGCGGGTGAAAAAGACGTATTATTGTAGACCGGTCCATTCATGAGGGGAGAGCCGCGGTGTCATATATCCTCTCCTCCCGTGTTCTCAAGCGACACTGACGTCTCTAAGTAGAAGTCTCTCTGTTGCAAGGATCTCTAGATGCCTCGCCCATGATATAGAGACAACAGGAAGGAAATTTGCGTCAAAAATTACCCGATGAAAGGGGGAATAAGAGGAAAAATAGGTGATAATTGAAGAGGGGGGAAGGGGGGGGGACACATATGTAGGAATGGTAGCAAGTAATGGTGGGGAATTATCTCACCTAATCACAAATTGCTTTGTTTTTAGTGCCACTGGGGTGTATTAAAAGGCATTTTTTAGGCCTTGGATCTTATGAGGTCCTTTGTCTTCCACCACCAAAACCTCTTATGAGGACGCTTGCCTTTCCCAGGTTAAGATAAAGGAGGAAGACTACAACAAATTAAGAATATAAGGTACCAAAAATAGAAAATCATGGATAAAAAAAACGGTAAGTATAAATAATATAATGTCGTGTCAATAATATATCGTGACATAAGAGACATAAGAGGGGAGAGAGATGTCCGGGAAACTCAACAACTCAACCTGAAATCCATTTTAACCAGTAGATCTCAACCAGTGCCAGTTCAACCAGTATTGTTAGGAATAGTGACACATCTATGTAAATATAAGTCTCCCTGAAAGAGGGTGTACGGGTTGTTAAAGGATACCTTAAGGGGCTAGTACTTACTTTTTCTGGACCCCCTTCTACCTCATGTTTAGCATGTTAGTTTTGAGGTTTTAAGACTTTCGTTCCGTTAGTTTGGTGATTTTGAGACCTTTCGCCTCATTTTTGTTGTCAATATTAAGACATTTTCGTGCCCTTTAGCTGTCGCTTTTTTTCCTGGCGAGCGATAGCGAGCCTCTAATTTTAGAAAGAAAATGTATACATTTATCCTGAAAGGGTGTCTCAGGAGTGTTTTGTTAAGCTTGATGGAGGTCTGGCGAGGAAACTCAAAATTAAATAAATAAATAAATATATAGACCAACAACCAAGCACGAGCCCCTTAAGGGGAGATGGGCCGCTTTTCTGGACCACTTTCTCACTCATGTTTAGCTCCATTAGTTATCAGATCCTAAAATGTTTGCCCCATTAGTTAGTCGATTTTAAGACATTTCGCCCCATTTCTTCGTCAATATTTAGACCTTTCGTGCTATTTAGGCGTCGACTTTTTCCCTGGCGAACGATAGTGAGCCTGTAATGTTGGAATTACCGGCCTTAGGCCGGTACATTTTTCTACCGAAAAATGTACAAATTAATCTAGAAGTTGGATCTAATGGATGTTTTTTTTTTTTAATTGGATGGAGGTCTAGGGAGGAAACTAGAAAAATAATGAATACATGCAAAAATCGCCCAAACAGTGAACCTTCTCCCCTTAAGGAATAAATTACAAAGAAAATATCAGAGAGAGCCGGCCAAAGGATCAAGAGGGCCAAGTAAAGAATATGTACCGGCGACGTCTAAGTTTCTAAGTTTATTCTAGCTTTATTTAGACGATGTTGTGCAGTTTAAGAAGGATCTGTGGTAGTTAAATTAATTAAGTTAGATAGTTTGAGGCCTATTAGTTGCTAGAGCCCCTTTTTATTTTATTTTTTCTATGTGAGTGAGGGAGGCAAAAGGCAGAGCTGCCTATAGCGAGTGCCTCCCCCATAGTTGAAAGAGTGACATAATAATAAATCGTCTAATAGTAGCCAGAATAAAGTACAAAAGACCTCACCGGTACAGAAGGGGTTTAAATGTAACAAAATATAGGTTTTACACAATATAATAGGGTAGACAAATAAGTATATAGAACGAACACAAATGAATAGGTTATATGCAACGAACAAATACATCAAGAAGGGATATAATACGATCCTGCAAACCACAAAGGAAAGAAAATCGACAATCCGTAAACGTGTCCAATTTATCTCGTTTTTTTTTTTTTTTTTTTTGTGATATAAGATGAACCATGATTTCATTACCATCTTTGGGAAGCTGAATAAATGATATATGATAACACGCGATGCGAGAGATTCTAAAAGGCTCATTATTCGGGATAATATTGAACTACTTGAGTTTCCTCACATTTATTTTGGCTGTTCTTTTCAATTATTATCGTGTTTCTATATGTTTCACGCTGTTGAGAAGAGTTCCAAAACTTGTAAGTTAGACTAGGTCCCGAAATGTATTAGAACCTAACATTAAATTAGGCACTACACTTCGTAAAACAACATGAAACCAATTGGATAGGCTGGATAATTGACCTACAGACTAACATATGAAATTATGCACACTTAGTAACAGAACATGGAACCAGCTGGATACTTGTCTTCCTCAGTGTATCTTAAACTTAATTAATTAAAGTAGGGTGGATACAGTTCTACAAAATTGGAAATACCTCCGTAGCATATTAGCATGTCTAGTTTTATCTAATTACATACTATACGTCTTTTCTTTTTCCACATATTGTCATTACAAATGCAATCATAATAAAGTACCATACTAGATCTCTGCTTCATATGTTTGCAAGATACTATGTTCAACATTATACTTCCAATATAAAATCTTCATAATAACTGAGTTATCAAGAGTAAGATATGGCAATTTAGGGACGGGTTGACAATAAGGCTATAGTTATAACCGCAATTAACCTTTCGACTCCAACACGTCTTTCCTAAACTGTATTAAATTGCCATCTGTAATCCAGAATAAAATTAATGATCGTCAGCTGCTAGTCAGAATAAAATCAAAATTATTATTATTTGTATTATTATTTATTTGTGTGTATTTGTTTTTATTATATATTATTGTTATTAGTTATTGTTTTGCCAGACGATGTAATTCACGAGAAAGGGTGGCCATGAACATTAGGCGTTTTGTCACGAATCGCTAGGTCAAGTTGCCCGGGCTTGACATCTACCAATAACATTTTGACAGTGCGGGCTCGATCCACCGGCCCTTAGATTAACAACCGACTCTCTACTGACTATTGTGACGCTCACCGCTTCCCCCAGAACCGCATGGCTTACTCGCTAGGACTCGCCAGGGCAGAGAATGTAGCTACAGTCTACCTATCATTGTGTACTTTTCTTCTCGAGAAAGCATGTGTTGCAGACAGTTCAGAACTGTTTTTTATTTTCGTCTGTCACAATCCTTTCTATTTTATTTAGTCAATTGAAAGTATTGTGTTAAGTAGTTGAATGATGGGAAGGCGAGCGGGAGAGAGAGAGAGAGAGAGACCAGGTGGTGTGACTTGCTTGGTGAGTGTGGCGTGTGGCTGGCCCCCTTACATAGGCCTCGCGGGATTCATTGCCTCCTGCCTAACACTGCCTACTAGGCGGCTGCTTACTGGGCGACTGTCGCGCGCCCTCGTGCCATTCCTGCGAACTGGGACTCCAGCGAGGCGGTCCCTGGGAATATCCTTGTCAGATCCGTCCCAGACAGCATACTCTAAGCATCTCCCATGAACTGTTCCACACTCTTGTCTTAGAATCTTTCTCTCCTACTGCCTCTATCATTTCCACTACTTCCTCACCTTTTATTAATATCAATCCCCCTCTGGTTCTCTGCATCCACACCTTGAATTGGTGGCCAGACTGTATTATATGCTGGATCTCACATTTCTTATGTACTAGGCTAAGGTTGAAGATAGTCATTGTCTTTTTGGGAGATTGTATTGCTCGGACTGTCTCCATCAATCACTAATGTTTCTACAGGGTTAAATAATGCTAGACTAGGGATCAGGTACCTTGCTGTTGGTGTTTTCACTGTGTGTAGGCTACTTTTGAGCTGCACGACACTACGGATTCTGTGGGTTACCAGGGTGGATCTTTTGTCTGTGTACCTTGGAGTTTAGACTGTGTAGTGCGTGAGGGCTGCTTGCCTAATCCACCCAACACTGTTCTAACTCTATTTGCTTTTACTTTTGAGGGTCGCCAGGAGGATACTCGATACTTGTGATCGAGAATCCTCAAGAGAGCACCCTTTCATATTAACGTAATCAGGCCGCACAGACCCAAGGTCCACACTAGGCTGGGAGCTGCCTTGCTCCACCAGAATGCTGTAACTTTGCGCATCCCAGCTAGACTTTGTTAACCCGGGTAGACATTAGCTGGATTAGATCATATACTCTTTTATGCATACCAATTATTTTTACACAAGCATTTTGAGGTCTAGGTTGCTGTAGAGAGACACAACCAGCATAGACCGGTTTTGTTAATAGGAGTACTACTTTTTCGTGGCGAGCATTATTACTGTTGCACCGCTTATAATATTCTTGTGTCCAATAACATTATAGGTCCAGCCTTTTTGTGTATTTAGCCTACATGTGCATTGTCCTGCCTCCTACTATTTTGTGGTTCCATTTCCGATACGTTTTTCTTAGTAGCATCCAACATTATTCAGAAGATTCCTTGTTCGGTACTTGAGGACTTTACAACACTTTCTTTCATAAAGGAGTGACAGATATTATTGATTAAAGTAACGTTAAGTAAACCTTCTTCTTGTTTGCATTAGATCACTCTTGTGATTTAATTAAGTTAACTATCTTTTCCTTGTGTACCATAACTAAGCAACCATATGTTATAGGTAATAGGCTGTTTCAGAGAACATCAGCCTATAGTAGAAGCACATAGATACTGAGAGTTAAGATACCCCGCTATCGCAGATATAACTCTGGAGGGTATATGTGTTCTTTGTTCGACGGGATTATATATCAGGGGTTGGATCTAGCGTTTCCGTTGTTGCATTTATGCCAGCCTGTGTTGAGTGTTGCCAAGCATGGGATGTATTTTGTATGCCTAGGGTGGGGTCCAGACAGATTCAAGACTCAGAGCTCACCTCACTGTCGTACCCTTCGGACCCCCTTGATATCTATCCCTCTCAACCCCACTTAGAAACTTTCTCTCTTACTTTGTATACCTTCTTTCCCCTACTTCACCAATCTATTTAATTATCCCATCCCCTTGATAGACCTTATATCTATTATTGTATTAACGACGAGCTCTCAGATAACTAGATAGGATTTTGGGCCTTATGCAGAGATGTAATTGTTAATGAGACCTAGGAAGCTTTTTTGTTGTCTCATATTTGGTGGTTTCATGCTTGCTAGTGTGTTCTTGTGTCAAGTTAGCAGGGGCTAGACCGGAGGGGAGGCTTTTTGCGATCCTTTAAGTAAAGTCTGCTGGTGCGAGTCCTGTGGACCCGCACGACTTTACTAGGATACCCGTGGGAGTCTGGGGGCATTTTCTTGTCTGTGTCCCTGTGTGTCTAGTGTTGTGTTGTGTGAGGGCCTTTGCCTAGTCCACTCAGCACTGCGCTAGCACGTCTTGCTTTTGTTTTAGGGTCGCCAGGAGAGAGTCAGATACTTGCGATCTGAGTCTCTCAAGAGAGCACCCTTTCAATTAGAGTAATTTGGCGCACGGACTTGGGAACGTCCCTAGGCTAGAGCAGGTGGCTCAGCCCGGGTATCTGAAGCCTATATCCTTCCAGCTAGACCTCTGTCACCTGGAAGATTAACAGCTAGGGGTTTATTATTTCTGTATGCTTGTTATTGTGCCACAGTTTACCGTTTTTGTGAGCATTGTGAGTCAGGGTGTGGCTTAGAGACTCTGTCCGAGCAGGCTTGCCTGACTAAGAGTGAGAAGCACACCTGTATGTGGTTATGTTGCGAGTTGCTGCCTTTATTTAATTATGCCTATGCCATTATACACTGTAGGGCCTATCACTAGTATTTATTCCTGCTTATGAGTTAAGAGTTCTCTAAATCCGTAACGTACTTTCTTTGCTAAGCATCAGATCCTACATTAGCCGCATGCAGTTTAGAAACCTGCATCTTGTCTACCGGTACGATGTTTTGAGGACTGTTTGCTTTCACCTTCTTTCACGCAGGGGTGATTAGTTGTATTAATTAATGTAACGTTAAATGTACTTTCTTCTAGTTTGTTATTAAATTGTTTCTGCAATTTAATCCCATTATCTATCTTTTCCTTGAAGTTTTAAGTCAACTTAATTGTGTGATCTTTTATATAGCCTGCTTGACTATCAGCAGTCTATAGTGCGTGCACCCTGTAACCGAGTCATAGGATACCTTGTTGTCCAGGTAGGACTCTTGACAGTTTAGGGTGGTTTGTTGCCTGGGTTTATAGATAAGGGTTGGATCTAGCGTTGGACAAGCGTTGCTTGTGGCCGCATACCTAGTCCAATAGATAGAGCCCAGTGTTTATATATCCCAGGACATAACAAGATGCTCTTTCAGCTCGAGCTAGCTAAGATGGAAGAAAGAAAAGAGCTAGCTAAGATAGAATAGAGAAAAGAGTTAGCTAAGATAGAAGAGAGACAAGAGCTGGCTAGGATGCAGCAACAGACGAGGGAAGCTGAGCTTAGGACTGAACTAGAATCTACAAGATACTGTGCCGACATGGATATAGAGAAGCCTCGTTTTGAGATGACGGGACAGCGACTCGGTACTGGAAACCGTGCGCATGATCAGTCTCTGTCGCACCTTCTCAAACTGGTCCCTGTATTTGACGAGTCTGGTGTCACAGAGTTTTTCAATAGAATTGAGAAGAAGTGCCGGGAGCATCAGTGGCCTGAAGTTAAGTGGGCGGCCCTTATGTCCTCTAGACTCGTAGGTAAGGGGCTCAAGGCTTACGATGCACTGCCTTTGGAGTCCTGCGTTGTTTATGAGGAGCTCAAGGAGGCTGTCCTGTGGGCATATGAGCTACAACCCGAGACATGTAGGTTAAAGTTCCGGGGTGTGACTAAGGGGCGAGACAGTACCTTCTTGGAGCACGCCCGGGACCTGTCCGACGCTATGGGAAACTGGCTCAGATCAGAGAAGACAACTACGATTGATGAGATGAAACAGTTGATGCTTCAAGAGCAGTTTTATAAGTGTACGGGCGGCGACTTGACTTTAAACCTTAAAGAGAAAAACCCAAGAACTCTCGTAGAAGCAGCAGAGATGGCTGATCTTCGGTTGTCACTAATTCGGGGGTGCGGCTCTGCACAGAGAAACGATGTAGGCATTAAGGAGCGTTACCCTCCCCCTCCCCGGAATATGGACACACATAAATTTAAAAGCAATGACACCAAGACTGATCACAAACCTAGCACCGCCCCGTTTAAGAAGGGTCAGGGGACTTTTACACCTCAGTATAAGTCCAAGGGGGAATTCGAGTGTTATCACTGTCACAAAGAGGGGCACATGGCAAAAGCTTGTCCGAGCAGACCTCCCTCGGCGGCTGTGTCATTAGCTCGCAGCATTGGGGTGTTCCAGAAGTCTTCTGTGTTTGCTGGAGGCATAAGATCAGAGGATGGAGCACCGCCAGTGAAGAAAGATCCAGAAGGCTCGAACCCTGTCCGCGATGCCTTTTGCGACCATAGAGGGCATGGCTGCGTGAAGTGGGGGGGCTAGAAGCACGGGGTACAGCTCATGCGTGACACAGGTGCCTCTCAGACACTCTTGAAGAATTTCACTGGTAGACCCATAAACGCGGCGCGGGTAGTTGTGGAGCAGGGAGTTAATGCAGCTAGGTCATACCCGCTTGTTAGAATGGAGCTTGAAGTTGACGGTGCGACTCGCGAACTGGATGTGGGAATCGTGGGGAAATTGCCTGTTGGGGGCGTCGACCTCATTCTCGGCAATGACTTTGCGGTGCCTGCTTCTAAGGTTTCACCCTTAGTCGTGTTACGATCGGGTCTCGTATAAATCAGTGGCTCTTATACATTGGACTAGACTGGCATAAATGCAACAACGGAAACGCTAAATCCAACCCCTGATATATAATCCCGTCGAACAAAGAACACATAATTATACCCTCCAGAGTTATATCTGCGATAGCGGGGTTTCTTAACTCTCAGTATCTATTTGCTTCTACTATAGGCTGATGTTCTCTGAAACAGCCTATTACCTATAACATATGGTTGCTTAGTTATGGTACCCAAGGAAAAGATAGTTAACTTAATTAAATCACAAGAGTGATCTAATGCAAACAAGAAGAAGGTTTACTTAACGTTACTTTAATCAATAATATCTGTCACTCCTTTATGAAAGAAAGTGTTGTAAAGTCCTCAAGCACCGAACAAGGAATCTTCTGAATAATGTCGGATGCTACTAAGAAGAACGTATCGGAAATGGAACCACAAAATAGCAGGAGGCAGGACAATGCACGTGTAGGCTAAATACACGAAAAGGCTGGACCTATAATGTTATTGGACACAAGAATATTATAAGCGGTGCAACAGTAATAATGCTCGCCACGAAAAAGTAGTACTCCTATTAACAAAACCGGTCTATGCTGGTTGTGTCTCTCTACAGCAACCTAGACCTCAAAATGCTTGTGTAGAAATAAGGTGTATACATAAAGGAGTATATGATCTAATCCAGCTAATGTCTACCCGGATTAACAAAGTCTAGCTGGGATGCGCAAAGGTACAAAATTCTGGTGGAGCAAGGCAGCTCCTAGCCTAGTGTGGACCTTGGGTCTGTGCGGCCTGATTACGTTAATATGAAGGGGTGCTCTCTTGAGGATTCTCGATCACAAGTATCGAGTATCCTCCTGGCGACCCTCAAAAGTAAAAGCAAATAGAGTTAGAACAGTGTTGGGTGGATTAGGCAAGCAGCCCTCACGCACTACACAGTCTAAACTCCAAGGTACACAGACAAAAGATCCACCCAGGTAACCCACAGAATCCGTTGTGTCGTGCAGCTCAAAAGTAGCCTACATACAGTGAAAACACCAACAGCAAGGTACCTGATCCCTAGTCTAGCATTATTTAACCCTGTAGAAACATTAGTGATTGATGGAGACAGTCCGAGCAATACAATCTCCCAAAAAGACAATGACTATCTTCAACCTTAGCCTAGTACATAAGAAATGTGAGATCCAGTATATAATACAGTCTGGCCACCAATTCAAGGTGTGGATGCAGGGAACCAGAGGGGGATTGATATTAATAAAAGGTGAGGAAGTAGTGGAAATGATAGAGGCAGTAGGAGGGAAAGATTCTAAGACAAGAGTGTGGAACAGTTCAAGGGAGATGCTTAGAGTATGCTGTCTGGGACGGATCTGACCAGGATATTTCCAGGGACCGCATGCGTGGAGTCCCAGTTCGCAGGAATGGCACGAGGGCGCGCGACAGTCGCCCAGTAAGCAGTCGCCTAGTAGGCCGTGTTAGGTAGGAGGCAACGAATCCCGCGAGGCCTATGTAAGGGGGCCAGTCACGCGCCACACTCACCACCAAGTCACACCACCTGGTCTCTCTCTCTCTCTCTCCCGCTCGCCTTCCCATCATTCAACTACTTAACACAATACTTTCAATTGACTAAATAAAATAGAAAGGATTGTGACAGACAAAAACAAAGCACAGTTCTGAACTGTCTGCAACACAAGCTTTCCCGAGAAGGAAAGTACACAATGATAGGTAGACTGTAGCTACATTCTCTGCCCTGGCGAGTCCTAGCGAGTAAGCCATGCGGTTCTGGGGGAAGCGGTGAGCGTCACACCCCTCCCAAGATTTTTAAGAGGCTCCAACTATGAGCTCTTAATCTGACACGCAGAACCCATACAAAATTCGCCACTCCTAGTCACCCAGCGACAATGAAATGTAAAGCACAGTTCTCTTCAAAATAACACATTATAAAAACGAACAACCCCTCCCAACACAATAGATTAAATTACATAGTTATGCTCATAGGAGCGAGCTTCACTAGCCCAGCCTTCTGAGAGGAGTACAACTCAGAATTTCTGCTATAACATACTTAAACAAAATTTAACTATCAAAGAAAGAGTTTTTATAGGATTTTTCTATTTTTAGTATCTTTATGGCAGCTGCACTACAGGGGCAGCCTAGTTTTTTCTTCTATACCAACACAGCAACTCCTACTTTACGACCCAATACGCTGGGCTACCAACGCGAGCCAACAAGCACCAGACGTAAACATACTAATCAAACCAAAGTAGGAGGCTACCCTTGTGATGATCTACCCCGGGTCTTCCACCCTCGACAAGCAATCTGCAATCACATTCTCAGAACCGGCAATATGGCGTATGTCTAGGTTGTATTCCTGCAACATTAATGACCACCTGGTCAGCCTCATATTCCGGTTATGGAATTGATTCAGGAACTTGAGGGGGTGAGGGTCGGTGTAGATCACCACAACTGGTCCATAGGCTGGAACATACACCTCAAAGTGCCTGAGCGCTAGCACAATCGCCAGCAGTTCCTTCTCAACTACTGAATAGTTCTGCGCCGAGTTGAACTTTTTTGAGAAGAAACTGACTGGGTGCTCCAGCCCATCTTCGTCTGATTGCATCAGAACGGCACCAGCCCCCACACCACTGGCATCAGTTGCCAGCTGGAATGGTCGGCTAAAGTCCGGGGCCCTGAGGATTGGGTGAGTACACAACAGGTGTTTTACTAGCAAAAAAGCCCTCTCACACTCAGGCGCCCACTTAAACTTTCTATCTTTGGCCAATAGGTCCGTCAGAGGAGCCAGCACAGTAGAATAGCCCTTTATAATGCGGCGGTAGTAACCATTCATGCCCAAAAACCTCATGATCTGCTTCCTCCTTCTACGGCCTGGGGAAGTGGTTAATAGCCAATATCTTGTTCTGTGGGGGGCACACCTAGCCCAAACCCACCATGAACCCCAGATACTGCACGGTAGCCCGCACAAAATCACACTTTCCCAGGTTGACCACCAACTTTGCCTCGCTTAATTTCTTAAATAGGGATTCTACATATTCACAGTGGCTCTTGAAATCGTCATCGTAGATAATGACGTCGTCCAGGTACACGGTACAGTTCGGAATGTCAGCCACTAACTCGTTCATCAAGCTTTGGAAGGTCGCTGGTGTGTTCTTTAGACCGTACGGCATGACATTACAATGATATGTAGCACCATCCACGACAAAACCACACACCTCTTTCGCCCGTTCAGACAAAGGCACCTGCCAGTAACCTTTTACCAGGTCCACCTTGGTCAAGAAGTTGGCCCTGCCAATCTTGTCTACACAGTCATTGACCCGGGGAAGAGGATATGGGTTGGTGGGAGTCAAGCCGTTTAGCCTGCGGTAATCAACACAGAAGCGCACCTTGCCCTCCGGCTTAGGTTGCAGTGTTACGGGAGATGTCCACTTTACCGCCCCCTTCTCGATCAGTCCCTGTTGCAACATATACTCCAACTCCGCCCGGAGGGCCGAAAGTTTAATAGGGGGCACCCTATAGGGCACTGATTTGAAGGGTGGGTGGTCTCCGACGTCAACGTCGTGCACCTCCTGAGTAGTGAGGCCTGGGTGTTCCGCAAATACAGTAGGGTATAAACAAAATAGGCGCTCGACAGCCACACCCTGTTGCTCAGGTAGGTGTTGCAAAGCCTCATGAGCCGCATGTCTCGTGTTTCCCGCCCACTGATCTGCAGAAACATGATAATCCCAGTTGTCATCCACCTGCGCATGACTGTCCCGTTCTCCTTCTCCACCTTGACTGCTGAAAGTCATCACGGGGACAGTGAGAGGCTCAGGTGGGCGCCTCATATACTCCTTCATCAGGTTGACATGACATAACTGATTCCTCTTACGCCTGTCTGGAGTGGCCACCAGGTAATCTAAGCCCGAGAGCTTCTCTGCTACCCTATAAGGACCAGCGTACTTTGCGGATAAGGGGTGACCTACAAGAGGGAGTAGTATCAACACCTCCTGACCCACGTGAAACTCCCTGAGTTTCACCTTGTGGTCGTACCTGTCCTTCATGAGGGTCTGAGAGCCTACCTGATTGCGGCCAGCCAACTCCAGACTACGCAACATTCGTTCTCTACTCTCAAGTTCGACAGCACCGTCACTACACTTTCGAACCTCCGGGTCTTCTAGCTGTATTTTGCGAATATCTGAGGGAGCTAGCCTGTCTAAGTGTTTGGCAAACAACTCATGCCCTCCCCCAACATCGAACTTTGCATCCCGTTGCTCTCTCCGTGTATACCGTTGCTGCCTCTGAGTCTCTTTAAGCCCTGCCTCTACACTCTCAGTGACAGGTGGTGGTGCTTCTCCAGACTCTAATAACGGTGCTAATACTGAGTCCCCGAGAAGCGCTGCTGGTACTAGACTCTCCACCGTATCAGCTTTCAGCACCTTCTCGTGACCATTCCTCCACTTATTTGAAGACTGTTGGTTTGGCTGTGACTCCCTGGATGCGAGAGATCTGGTTACAACACACGCCATTGGTTGCACCTAACACGGGTGATGATAGTGATGGTGGTAAGAGGGTGGTAATAGTGATGATTATGATAGTGATGGGGGTAAGGGTGGTGATGGTGATAGTGATGATGGTGGTAAGAGTGGTGATAGTGATGGTGGTAAGGGTGGTGATAGTGATGGTGGTAAGGGTGGTGATTGTGATGGTGGTAAGGGTGGTGATAGTGATGGTGGTAAGGGCGGTGATAGCGATGGTGGTGATAGTGATGGTGGTAGGGGTGGTGATAGTGATGGTGGTAAGGGTGGTGATAGTGATGGTGGTAAGGGTGGTGATAGTGATGGTGGTAAGGGTGGTGATAGTGATGGTGGTAAGGGTGGTGATAGTGATGGTGGTAAGGGTGATGATAGTGATGGTGGTAAGGGTGGTGATAGTGATGGTGGTAAGGGTGGTGATAGTGATGGCGGTAAGGGTGGTGATAGTGATGGTGGTAAGGGTGGTGATAGTGATGGTGGTAAGGGTGGTGATAGTGATGGTGGTAAGGGTGGTGATAGTGATGGTGGTAAGGGTGGTGATAGTGATGGTGGTAAGGGTGGTGATAGTGATGGTGGTAGGGTGATGATAGTGATGGTGGTAAGGGTGGTGATAGTGATGGTGGTAAGGGTGGTGATAGTGATGGTGGTAAGGGTGGTGATAGTGATGGTGGTAAGGGTGGTGATAGTGATGGTGGTAAGGGTGGTGATAGTGATGGTGGTAAGGGTGGTGATAGTGATGGTGGTAAGGGTGGTGATAGTGATGGTGGTAAGGGTGGTGATAGTGATGGTGGTAAGGGTGTGGTGATAGTGATGGTAAGGGTGGAGATAGTGATGGTGGTAAGGGTGGTGATAGTGATGGTGGTAAGGGTGGTGATAGTGATGGTGGTAAGGGTGGTGATAGTGATGGTGGTAAGGGTGGTGATAGTGATGGTGGTAAGGGTGGTGATAGTGATGGTGGTAAGGGTGGTGATAGTGATGGTGGTAAGGGTGGTGATAGTGATGGTGGTAAGGGTGGTGATAGTGATGGTGGTAAGGGTGGTGATAGTGATGGTGGTAAGGGTGGTGATAGTGATGGTGGTAAGGGTGGTGATAGTGATGGTGGTAAGGGTGGTGATAGTGATGGTGGTAAGGGTGGTGATAGTGATGGTGGTAAGGGTGGTGATAGTGATGGTGGTATGGGTGGTGATAGTGATGGTGGTAAGGGTGGTGATAGTGATGGTGGTAAGGGTGGTGATAGTGATGGTGGTATGGGTGGTGATAGTGATGGTGGTAAGGGTGGTGATAGTGATGGCGGTAAGGGTGGTGATAGTGATGGTGGTAGGGTGGTGATAGTGATGGTGGTAAGGGTGGTGATAGTGATGGTGGTAAGGGTGGTGATAGTGATGGTGGTAAGGGTGGTGATAGTGATGGTGGTAAGGGTGGTGATAGTGATGGTGGTAAGGGTGGTGATAGTGATGGTGGTAAGGGTGGTGATAGTGATGGTGGTAAGGGTGGTGATAGTGATGGTGGTAAGGGTGGTGATAGTGATGGTGGTAAGGGTGGTGATAGTGATGGTGGTAAGGGTGGTGATAGTGATGGTGGTAAGGGTGGTGATAGTGATGGTGGTAAGGGTGGTGATAGTGATGGCAGTAGTGGTAGTGTGTGTGGTGTCTATAGTGGTGATAAGAATAATGGTGATTGTAATGTTAAAGTAAATGTTAAGAGGGGATGGGCAGATTTTTCTGGTCTACCTTCCTCCTGTTTAGCCCCATTAGTTTTCAGATTTTAAATTAAGATGTTCGACCCATTAGTCTAGCAATTTTAAGACTATTCACCCCATTTCTTTATCAATATTCAGATCTTACGTGAAGTTTAGGTTTCGATTTTTTTTTCCTGGCGAGCGATAGCGAGCCTGTATTATAGTAGTAAGCAGCCTCCCGAAAAATGTACAAATATATCATAGGATGTTTTTTAAGTTTGATGGAGGTCTAGGGAGGAAACTAAGATAATATAAATCAAAGACAATAAATAAGCAAATAAATAAGCCCTTACACCCTTAATGGTGATGGTTGTGTATGTGTGTGGTGACTGCACTGATGGTGAGGGTGATGGTTGTGTATGTGTGGTGACTGCACTGATGGTGATGGTGATGGTTGTGTATGTGTGTGGTGACTGCACTGATGGTGAGGGGGATGGTTGTGTATGTGTGTGGTGACTGCACTGATGGTGAGGGTGATGGTGTGTTTATGTGTGTGGTGACTGCACTGATGGTGATGGTGATGGTTGTATGTGTGTGGTGACTGCACTGATGGTGAGGGTGATGGTGTGTATGTGTGTGGTGACTGCGCTGATGGTGAGGGGATGGTTGTGTATGTGTGGTGACTGCACTGATGGTGAGGGGGATGGTTGTGTATGTGTGTGGTGACTGCACTGATGGTGAGGGTGATGGTTGTGTATGTGTGTGGTGACTGCACTGATGGTGAGGGTGATGGTTGTGTATGTGTGGGATGGTTGTGTATGTGTGTGGTGACTGCACTGATGGTGAGGGTGATGGTTGTGTAGTGTGTGGTGACTGCACTGATGGTGGGGTGATGGTTGTGTATGTGTGTGGTGACTGCGCTGATGGTGAGGGTGATGGTTGTGTATGTGTGTGGTGACTGCACTGATGGTGAGGGCGATGGTTGTGTATGTGTGGTGACTGCACTGATGGTGATGGTGATGGTTGTGTATGTGTGTGGTGACTGCACTGATGGTGAGGGGGATGGTTGTGTATGTGTGTGGTGACTGCACTGATGGTGAGGGTGATGGTTGTGTATGTGTGGTGACTGCACTGATGGTGAGGGTGATGGTTGTGTATGTGTGTGGTGACTGCACTGATGGTGAGGGTGATGGTTGTGTATGTGTGTGGTGACTGCACTGGGGTGATGGTTGTGTATGTGTGTGGTGACTGCACTGATGGTGAGGGTGATGGTTGTGTATGTGTGTGGTGACTGCACTGATGGTGAGGTGATGGTTGTGTATGTGTGTGGTGACTGCACTGATGGTGAGGGTGATGGTTGTGTATGTGTGTGGTGACTGCCTGATGGTGAGGGTGATGGTTGTGTATGTGTGTGGTGACTGCACTGATGGTGAGGGTGATGGTTGTGTATGTGTGTGGTGACTGTGCTGATGGTGAGGGTGATGGTTGTGTATGTGTGTGGTGACTGCACTGATGGTGAGGGTGATGGTTGTGTATGTGTGTGGTGACTGCACTGATGGTGAGGGTGATGGTTGTGTATGTGTGTGGTGACTGCACTGATGGTGAGGGTGATGGTGTGTATGTGTGTGGTGACTGCACTGATGGTGAAGGTGATGGTTGTGTATGTGTGTGGTGACTGCACTGATGGTGAGGGTGATGGTTGTGTATGTGTGGTGACTGCACTGATGGTGATGGTGATGGTTGTGTGTGTGTGGTGACTGCACTGAGGGTGATGGTTGTGTATGTGTGTGGTGATGGTGAGGGTGATGGTTGTGTATGTGTGTGGTGACTGCACTGATGGTGAGGGTGATGGTTGTGTATGTGTGTGGTGACTGCACTGATGGTGAGGGTGATGGTTGTGTATGTGTGTGGTGACTGCACTGATGGTGAGGGGGATGGTTGGTATGTGTGTGGTGACTGCACTGATGGTGAGGGTGATGGTTGTGTATGTGTGTGGTGACTGCACTGATGGTGAGGGTGATGGTTGTGTATGTGTGTGGTGACTGCACTGATGGTGAGGGTGATGGTTGTGTATGTGTGTGGTGACTGCACTGATGGTGAGGTGATGGTTGTGTATGTATGTGGTGACTGCACTGATGGTGAGGGTGATGGTTGTGTATGTGTGTGGTGACTGCACTGATGGTGAGGGGGATGGTTGTGTATGTGTGTGGTGACTGCACTGATGGTGAGGGTGATGGTTGTGTATGTGTGTGGTGACTGCACTGATGGTGAGGGTGATGGTTGTGTATGTGTGTGGTGACTGCACTGATGGTGAGGGTGATGGTTGTGTATGTGTGTGGTGACTGCACTGATGGTGATGGGGTGGGTTGTGTATGTGTGGTGACTGCCTGATGGTGAGGGTGATGGTTGTGTATGGTGTGGTGACTGCACTGATGGTGAGGGTGATCGTTGTGTATGTGTGTGGTGACTGCGCTGATGGTGAGGGTGATGGTTGTGTATGTGTTTGGTGACTGCACTGATGGTGAGGGCGATGGTTGTGTATGTGTGTGGTGACTGCACTGATGGTGAGGGTGATGGTTGTGTATGTGTGTGGTGACTGCACTGATGGTGAGGGTGATGGTTGTGTATGTGTGTGGTGACTGCGCTGATGGTGAGGGTGATGGTTGTGTATGTGTGTGGTGACTGCGCTGATGGTGAGGGTGATGGTTGTGTATGTGTGTGGTGACTGTACTGATGGTGAGGGTGATGGTTGTGTATGTGTGTGGTGACTGCACTGAGGGTGATGGTTGTGTATGTGGTGACTGCACTGATGGTGAGGGTGATGGTTGTGTATGTGTGTGGTTGACTGCACTGATGGTGAGGGTGATGGTTGTGTATGTGTGGTGACTGCACTGATGGTGAGGGTGATGGTTGTGTATGTGTGTGTGACTGATGGTGAGGGTGATGGTTGTGTATGTGTGTGGTGACTGCACTGATGGTGAGGTGATGGTTGTGTATGTGTGTGGTGACTGCCTGATGGTGAGGGTGATGGTTGTGTATGTTGTGGTGACTGATGGTGAGGGTGATGGTTGTGTATGTGTGACTGCACTGATGGTGAGGGTGATGGTTGTGTATGTGTGTGGTGACTGCACTGATGGTGAGGGTGATGGTTGTGTATGTGTGTGGTGACTGCACTGATGGTGGTGGTGATGGTTGTGTATGTGTGTGGTGACTGCACTGATGGTGATGGTGATGGTTGTGTATGTGTGTGGTGACTGCACTGATGGTGAGGGTGATGGTTGTGTATGTGTGTGGTGACTGCGCTGATGGTGAGGGTGATGGTTGTGTATGTGTTGGTGACTGCACTGATGGTGAGGTGATGGTTGTGTATGTGTGTGGTGACTGTGATGGTGATGGTGATGGTTGTGTATGTGTGTGGTGACTGCGCTGATGGTGAGGGTGATGGTTGTGTATGTGTGTGGTGACTGCACTGATGGTGAGGGTGATGGTTGTGTATGTGTGTGGTGACTGCACTGATGGTGAGGGTGATGGTTGTGTATGTGTTGTGTATGTGTGTGGTGACTGCACTGATGGTGAGGGTGATGGTTGTGTATGTGTGTGGTGACTGCACTGATGGTGAGGGTGATGGTTGTGTATGTGTGTGGTGACTGCACTGATGGTGAGGGTGATGGTTGTGTATGTGTGTGGTGGTGACTGCACTGATGGTGAGAGGTTGTGTATGTGTGTGGTGACTGCGCTGATGGTGAGGGTGATGGTTGTGTATGTGTGGTGACTGCACTGATGGTGAGCGATGGTTGTGTATGTGTGGTGACTGCACTGATGGTGAGGGTGATGGTTGTGTATGTGTGTGGTGACTGCACTGATGGTGAGGGTGATGGTTGTGTATGTGTGTGGTGACTGCGCTGATGGTGAGGGTGATGGTTGTGTATGTGTGGTGGCACTGATGGTGAGGGTGATGTTGTGTATGTGTGTGGTGACTGCACTGATGATGGTTGTGTATGGTGTGGTGACTGCTGATGGTGAGGGTGATGGTTGTGTATGTGTGTGGGTGATGGTTGTGTGTGTGGTGACTGCACTGATGGTGAGGGTGATGGTTGTGTATGTGTGTGGTGACTGCACTGATGGTGAGGGTGATGGTTGTGTATGTGTGTGGTGACTGCACTGATGGTGAGGGTGATGGTTGTGTATGTGTGTGGTGACTGCACTGATGGTGATGGTGATGGTTGTGTATGTGTGTGACTGATGGTGAGGGTGATGGTTTTGTGTATGTTGTGGTGACTGCACTGATGGTGAGGGTGATGGTTGTGTATGTGTGGTGACTGCACTGATGGTGAGGGTTTGTGTATGTGTGTGGTGACTGCCCTGATGGTGAGGGTGATGGTTGTGTATGTGTGTGGTGACTGCACTGATGGTGAGGGTGATGGTGGGTATGTGTGTGGTGACTGCACTGATGGTGAGGGTGATGGTTGTGTGGGTGTGGTGACTGCCTGATGGTGAGGGTGATGGTTGTGTATGTGTGTGGTGACTGCACTGATGGTGAGGGTGATGTTGGGTATGTGTGGTGACTGCACTGATGGTGATGGTGGTTGTTGTATGTGTGGTGACTGCGCTGATGGTGAGGGTGATGGTTGTGTATGTGTTGGTGACTGCGTGATGGTGAGGGCGATGGTTGTGTATGTGTTGGTATGGTTGTGTATGTGTGTGGTGACTGCACTGATGGTGAGGGTGATGGTTGTGTATGTGTGTGGTGACTTCACTGATGGTGAGGGTGATGGTTGTGTATGTGTGTTGTGTATGTGTGTGGTGACTGCACTGATGGGGGTGATGGTTGTGTATGTGGTGTGGTGACTGCACTGGATGGTGAGGGTGATGGTTGTGTATGTGTGTGGTGACTGCACTGATGGTGAGGGTGATGGTTTGTGTATGTGTGTGGTGACTGCACTGATGGTGAGGGTGATGGTTGTGTATGTGTGTGGTGACTGCACTGATGGTGAGGGGGATGGTTGTGTATGTGTGGTGACTGCAATGATGGTGAGGGTGATGGTGTGTATGTGTGGTGACTGCACTGATGGTGAGGGTGTTGTGTATGTGTGTGGTGACTGCACTGATGGTGAGGGTGATGGTTGTATGTGTGGTGACTGCACTGATGGTAGGGGTGATGGTTGTGTATGTGTGTGGTGACTGCCCTGATGGTGAGGGTGATGGTTGTGTATGTGTGTGGTGACTGCACTGATGGTGAGGGTGATGGTTGTGTATGTGTGTGGTGACTGATGGTGAGGGTGATGGTTGTGTATGTGTGTGGTGACTGCACTGATGAGGGTGATGGTGTGATGTGTGTGGTGTGCACTGATGGTGAGGGTGATGGTTTGTGTATGTGTGTGGTGACTGCACTGATGGTGAGGGTGATGGTTGTGTATGTGTGTGGTGACTGCACTGATGGTGATGGGGATGGTTGTGTATGTGTGGTGACTGCACTGAGGTGAGGGTGATGGTTGTGTATGTGTGTGGTGACTGCACTGATGGTGAGGGTGATGGTTGTGTATGTGTGTGGTGACTGCACTGATGGTGAGGGTGATGGTTGTGTATGTGTGTGGTGACTGCACTGATGGTGAGGTGATGGTTGTGTATGTGGGTGACTGCACTGATGGTAGGGTGATGGTTGTGTATGTGTGTGTGACTGCTGATGGTGAGGGTGATGGTTGTGTGTGGTGACTGCACTGATGGTGAGGGTGATGGTTGTGTATGTGTGTGGTGACTGCACTGATGGTGAGGGTGATGGTTGTGTATGTGTGTGGTGACTGCGCTGATGGTGAGGGTGATGGTTGTGTATGTGTGTGGTGACTGCACTGATGGTGATGGTGATGGTTGTGTATGTGTGTGGTGACTGCGCTGATGGTGAGGGTGATGGTTGTGTATGTGTGCGGTGACTGCTGATGGTGAGGTGATGGTTGTGTTGTGTGGTGACTGCACTGATGGTGAGGTGATGGTTGTGTATGTGTGTGGTGACTGCACTGATGGTGGGGTGGTGATGGTTGTGTATGTGTGTGGTGACTGCACTGATGGTGTGGTGATGGTTGTGTATGTGTATGGTAACTGCACTGAAGGTGATGGTAATGGTTGTGTATGTGTGTGGTGACTGCACTGATGGTGAGGTGATGGTTGTGTATGTGTGTGGTGACTGCACTGATGGTGAGGTGATGGTTGTGTATGGTGTGGTGACTGCACTGATGGTGAGGGTGATGGTTGTGTATGTGTGTGGTGACTGCACTGATGGTGAGGGTGATGGTGTGTATGTGTGGTGACTGCGCTGATGGTGAGGGTGATGGTTGTGTATGTGTGTGGTGACTGTACTGATGGTGAGGGTGATGGTTGTGTATGTGTGTGGTGACTGCACTGAGGGTGATGGGTGATGGTTGTGTATGTGTGTGGTGACTGCACTGATGGTGAGGGTGATGGTTGTGTATGTGTGTGGTGACTGCACTGATGGTGAGGGTGATGGTTGTGTATGTGTGTGGTGACTGCTGATGGTGAGGGTGATGGTTGTGTATGTGTGTGGTGACTGCACTGATGGTGAGGGTGATGGTTGTGTATGTGTGTGGTGACTGCACTGATGGTGATGGTGATGGTTGTGTATGTGTGTGGTGACTGCACTGATGGTGAGGGTGATGGTTGTGTATGTGTGTGGGTGATGGTGGTTGTGATGTGATGGTTGATGGTGAGGTGATGGTTGTGTATGTGTGTGGTGACTGCACTGATGGTGATGGGATGGTTGTGTATGTGTGTGGTGACTGCACTGATGGTGAGGGGTGATGGTTGTGTATGTGTGTGGTGACTGCACTGATGGGGGGTGGTTGTGTATGTGTGTGGTGACTGCGTGATGGTGAGGGTGATGGTTGTGTATGTTGTGTGGTGACTGCACTGATGGTGAGGGTGATGGTTGTGTATGTGTGTGGTGACTGCTGATGGTGAGGGTGATGGTTGTGTATGTGTGGGTGTGGTGATGGTTGGTTGTGTATGTGTGTGGTGACTGCACTGATGGTGAGGGTGATGGTTGTGTATGTGTGTGGTGACTGCGTGATGGTGAGGTGATGGTTGTGTATGTGTGTGGTGACTGCACTGATGGTGAGGGTGATGGTTGTGTATGTGTGTGGTGACTGCACTGATGGTGGGTGATGGTTGTGTATGTGTGTGGTGACTGCACTGATGGTGATGGTGATGGTTGTGTATGTGTGTGGTGACTGCACTGATGGTGAGGGTGATGGTTGTGTATGTGTGTGGTGACTGCACTGATGGTGATGGTGATGGTTGTGTATGTGTGTGGTGACTGCACTGATGGTGAGGGTGATGGTTGTGTATGTGTGTGGTGACTGCACTGATGGTGAGGTAATGGTTGTGTATGTGTGTGGTGACTGCACTGATGGTGAGGGTGATGGTTGTGTATGTGTGTGGTGACTGCACTGATGGTGATGGTGATGGTTGTGTATGTGTGTGGTGACTGTCCTGATGCTGAGGGTGATGGTTGTGTATGTGTGTGGTGACTGCACTGATGGTGAGGGTGATGGTTGTGTATGTGTGTGGTGACTGCACTGATGGTGAGGGTGATGGTTGTGTATGTGTGTGGTGACTGCGCTGATGGTGAGGGTGATGGTTGTGTATGTGTGTGGTGACTGCACTGATGGTGATGGTGATGGTTGTGTATGTGTGTGGTGACTGCACTGATGGTGAGGGTGATGGTTGTGTATGTGTGTGGTGACTGCACTGATGGTGAGGGTGATGGTTGTGTATGTATGTGGTGACTGCACTGATGGTGAGGGTGATGGTTGTGTATGTGTGTGGTGACTGCACTGATGGTGAGGGGGATGGTTGTGTATGTGTGTGGTGACTGCACTGATGGTGATGGTTGTGTATGTGTGTGGTGACTGCACTGATGGTGAGGGTGATGGTTGTGTATGTGTGTGGTGACTGCGCTGATGGTGATGGTGATGGTTGTGATGTGTGTGGTGACTGTGATGGGAGGGGATGGTTGTGTATGTGTGGTGACTGCGCTGATGGTGGGGTGATGGTTGTGTATGTGTGTGGTGACTGCACTGATGGTGAGGGTGATGGTTGTGTATGTGTGTGGTGACTGCCTGATGGTGAGGGTGATGGTTGTGTATGTGTGTGGTGACTGCGCTGATGGTGAGGGTGATGGTTGTGTATGTGTGTGGTGACTGCACTGATGGTGAGGGTGATGGTTGTGTATGTGTGTGGTGACTGCACTGATGGTGAGGGTGATGGTTGTGTATGTGTGTGGTGACTGCCCTGATGGTGAGGGTGATGGTTGTGTATGTGTGTGGTGACTGCACTGATGGTGAGGGTGATGGTTGTGTATGTGTGTGGTGACTGCACTGATGGTGAGGGTGATGGTTGTGTATGTGTGTGGTGACTGCACTGATGGTGAGGGTGATGTGTTGTGTATGTGTGTGGTGACTGCGCTGATGGTGAGGGTGATGGTTGTGTATGTGTGTGGTGACTGCACTGATGGTGAGGGTGATGGTTGTGTATGTGTGTGGTGACTGCACTGATGGTGAGGGTGATGGTTGTGTATGTGTGTGGTGACTGCAGTGATGGTGAGGTGATGGTTTGTGTATGTGTGGGTGACTGCACTGATGGTGAGGGTGATGGTTGTGTATGTGTGTGGTGACTGCGCTGATGGTGAAGGTGTTGGTTGTGTATGTGTGGTGACTGACTGATGGTGAGGGTGATGGTTGTGTATGTGTGTGGTGACTGACTGATGGTGAGGGTGATGGTTGTGTATGTGTGTGGACTGCACTGATGGTGGGGTGATGGTTGTGTATGTGTGGTGACTGCACTGATGGTGATGGTGATGGTTGTGTATGTGTGTGGTGACTGCACTGATGGTGAGGGTGATGGTTGTGTATGTGTGTGGTGACTGCACTGTTGGTGAGGGGGATGTTTGTGTATGTGTGTGGTGTCTGCACTGATGGTGAGGGTGATGGTTGTGTATGGGTGTGGTGACTGCACTGATGGTGAGGGTGATGGTTGTGTATGTGTGGTGACTGCACTGATTGTGAGGGTTGGATGGTTGTGTATGTGTGTGGTGACTGCGCTGATGGTGTGGTGATGGTGCTATGGTGTGGTGACTTCACTGATGGTGAGGGTGATGTGTGTATGTGTGTGGTGACTGCACTGATGGTGAGGGTGATGGTTGTGTATGTGTGTGGTGACTGCGCTGATGGTGAGGGTGATGGTTGTGTATGTGTGTGGTGACTGCACTGTTGGGGGGGGTGATGGTTGGGTTGGTGTGGGGTGACGGCACTGATGGTGAGGAGGTGATGGTTGTGTATGTGTGTGGTGACTGCACTGATGGTGAGGGTGATGGTTGTGTATGTGTGTGGTGACTGCACTGATGGTGAGGGTGATGGTTGTGTATGTGTGTGGTGATTGCACTGATGGTGAGGGGTGATGGTTGTGTATGTGTGTGGTGATTGTGCTGATGGTGAGGGTGATGGTTGTGTATGTGTGTGGTGACTGCACTGATGGTGAGGGTGATGGTTGTGTATGTGTGTGGTGACTGCACTGATGGTGAGGGTGATGGTTGTGTATGTGTGTGGTGACTGCACTGATGGTGAGGGTGATGGTTGTGTATGTGTGTGGTGACTGCACTGATGGTGAGGGTGATGGTTGTGTATGTGTGTGGTGACTGCACTGATGGTGAGGGTGATGGTTGTGTATGTGTGTGGTGACTGCACTGATGGTGATGGTTGTGTATGTGTGTGGTGACTGCACTGATGGTGAGGGTGATGGTTGTGTATGTGTGTGGTGACTGCACTGATGGTGAGGGTGATGGTTGTGTATGTGTGTGGTGACTGCACTGATGGTGAGGGTGATGGTTGTGTATGTGTGTGGTGACTGCACTGATGGTGAGGGTGATGGTTGTGTATGTGTGTGGTGACTGCACTGATGGTGAGGGTGATGGTTGTGTATGTGTGTGGTGACTGCACTGATGGTGATGGTGATGGTTGTGTATGTGTGGGGAGGGTGAAGTGATGGTGAGGGTGATGGTTGTGTATGTGTGTGGTGACTGCACTGATGGTGAGGGTGATGGTTGTGTATGTGTGTGGTGACTGCACTGATGGTGAGGGTGAGGTTGTGTATGTGTGTGGTGACTGCACTGATGGTGAGGGTGATGGTTGTGTATGTGTGTGGTGACTGCACTGATGGTGAGGGTGATGGTTGTGTATGTGTGTGGTGACTGCACTGATGGTGAGGGTGATGGCTGTGTATGTGTGTGGTGACTGCACTGATGGTGAGGGGGATGGTTGTGTATGTGTGTGGTGACTGCGCTGATGGTGAGGGTGATGGTTGTGTATGTGTGTGGTGACTGCACTGATGGTGAGGGCGATGGTTGTGTATGTGTGTGGTGACTGCACTGATGGTGATGGTGATGGTTGATGTGTATGTGTGTTGACTGTGATGGTGAGGGTGATGGTTGTGTATGTGTGTGGTGACTGCACTGATGGTGAGGGTGATGGTTGTGTATGTGTGTGGTGACTGCACTGATGGTGAGGGTGATGGTTGTGTATGTGTGTGTGGTGATGCTGATGGTGAGGGTGATGGTTGTGTATGTGTGTGGTGACTGCACTGATGGTGAGGGTGATGGTTGTGTATGTGTGTGGTGACTGCACTGATGGTGAGGGTGATGGTTGTGTATGTGTGTGGTGACTTGATGGTGAGGGTGATGTTGTGTATGTGTGGGGTGACTGCGCTGATGGTGAGGGTGATGGTGTGTATGTGTGTGGTGACTATCTGTGTGGTGACTATCTGTGTATGGTGATGGTGTGTATGTGTGTGGTGACTGCACTGATGGTGAGATGGTGATTGGTGTATGTGTGTGGTGACTGCACTGATGGTGAGGGTGATGGTTGTGTATGTGTGTGGTGACTGCCCTGGATGGTTGATGGTGATGGTTGTGTATGTGTGGTGACTTGCACTGATGGTGAGGGTGATGGTTGTGTATGTGTGTGGTGACTGCACTGATGGTGAGGGTGATGGTGTGTATGTGTGTGGTGGGACTGGAGGTGGTGATGGTTGTGTATGTGTGTGGTGACTGCACTGATGGTGAGGGTGATGGTTGTGTATGTGTGTGGTGACTGCACTGATGGTGAGGGTGATGGGGGTGTTTGTGGTGACTGCACTGATAGGTGAGGGTGATGGTTGTGTATGGTGTGTGGTGACTGCACTGATGGTGAGGGTGATGGTTTTGTGTATGTGTGTGGTGCACGATCTGATGTGATGGGATGGTTGGTGATGTGTGGTGTGGTGACTTCTTACTGATGATGGTGGGTGATATTGGTTGTTTGTGTGTGTGACTGCACTGATGGTGAGGGTGATGGTTGTGTATGTGTGTGGTGACTGCACTGATGGTGAGGGTGATGGTTTGTGTATGTGTGTGGTTACTCACTGATGGTTGAGGGGGTGATGGTTGTGTATGGTGTGGGTGGTGACTGTGATGGTGCTGGTGATGGTTGTGTATGTTGTGGTGACTGGAACTGAATGGGGGATGGTGATGGTGGTATGTTATGTGTGTGTGACTGCACTGATGGTGAGGGTGATGGTTGTGGTATGTGTGGTGGGGACTGCACTGATGGTGAGGGTGTGTGGTGACTGCACTGATGGTGATGGGGATGGTTGTGTATGTGTGTGGTGACTGCACTGATGGTGATTGGGGATGGTTGTGTATGTGTGTGGTGGTGCACTGATGTGTGAGGGGGTGATGGTTGTTTCTGTGTGGTGACTGCACTGAGGTGGAGGGTGATGGTGTGTATGTGTGGTGGTGACTGCACTGATGGTGAGGGTGATGGTTTGTGTATGTGTGTGGTGACTGCCTGATGGTGAGGGGGTGGGTGATGGTTGTGTGTATGTGTGGTGGGTGGGGGGGTGGTGGTGGGGTGGACTGCACTGATGGTGAGGTGATGGTTTGTGTATGTGTGTGGTGACTGCACTGATGGTGAGGTGATGGTTGTGTATGTGTGTGGTGACTGCACTGATGGTGATGGTGATGGTTTGTGTATGGTGTGTGGTGACTGCACTGATGGTGAGGGTGATGGTTGTGTATGTTGTGTGGTGAACTGCACTGGATGGTGATGGTGGATGGTTGTGTATGTGTGTGGTGACTGCACTGATGGTGATTGGTGGAATGGTTTGTGTATGTATGTGGTGACTGCACTGATGGTGAGGGGAGGGGGGTGGTGACTCCTGATGGTGATGGGTGGATGGTTTGGTGTTTGTGTGACTGCGCTGATGGGTGTGATGGTTGTGTATGTGTATGTGTGTGGTGGACTGCACATGATGGTGAGGGGGATGGTTTGTGATGGTGTGGTGGTGGTGACTTCACTGATGGTGAGGGTGGATGGTGTATGTGTGTGGTGACTGCACTGATGGTGAGGGTGATGGTTGTGTATGTGTGTGGTGACTGCACTGATGGTGAGGGTGATGTGGTTTGTATGTGTGTGGTGGACTGCACTGATGGTGAGGGTGGATGGTTGTTGTGTATGGTGTGTTGGTGACTGTCGCTGATGGTGGGAGGGTGATGTTGGTGTAGTATGTGTGGTGACTGCACTGATGGTGAGGGTGAGGTTGTGTATGTGTGTGGTGACGTGCACTGATGGTGAGGGTGATGGTTGTGTATGTGGTGTGTGACTGCACTGAGGGTATGGTGATGGTTGTGTATGTATGTGTGGTGACTGCACTGAATGGTGAGGGTGATGGTTGTGTATGTGTGTTGTGACTGCAACTGATGGTGAGGGGTGATGGTTGGTGATGTGTGTGGTGACTGCACTGATGGTGAGGTTTGGTTTGTGTATGGTGTGTGGTGACTGCTGATGGTGAGGGTGATGGTTGTGTATGTGTGGTGGTGACTGGGCACTGATGGTGGTGAGGGTGATGGGTGGTGTAGGTGGGGTGACTGGTTTGTTTGAGGGGGGGGGGTTAATGGTTTGTTTTGTGTGTTTGTGGATTGTGTACTGATGGTGCGGGGGGATGGTTGTGTATGGTGTGGGTTGGTGACTGCACTGATGGTGAGGGTGATGGTGTGTGTATGTGTGTGGTGACTGTGATGGTGAGGGTGATGGTTGTGTATGTGTGGTGACTGCACTGATGGTTAGGGTGATGGTTGGTATGTGTGGTGGTGTGGTGACTGCGCTGATGGGAGGGGTTGATGGTTGTGTATGTTGTGGTATGGTGACTGCACTGATGGTGAGGGTGATGGTTGTGTATGTGTGGTGGTGACTGGCACTGATGGTGAGGGGTGATGGTTGTTGTATGTGTGTGGTGACTGCTGATGGTGGCTGGGGGGTGATGGTTGGGTTGTGTATGTGTGTGGTGACTGCACTGATGGTGAGGGTGTGGATGGTTGTGTATGGTGTGTTGGTGTGGGTGCACTGTGGTGATGGGTGATGGTTGTGTATGTGTGTGGTGACTGCTGATGGTGAGGGTGATGGTTGGTGTATGTGTGTGGTGACTGCGCTGATGGTGGCGTGTGATGGTTGGTGATTGTATGTGTGTGGGTGCACTGATGGGGGGTGGTGATGTTTGTGTCTGTTTGGTGACTGCGCTGATGGTGATGGTGATGGTTGTGTATGTGTGTGTGTGACTGCACTGATGGTGAGGATGTCGGTTTGTGTATGTGTGTGGTGACTGCACTGATGGTGAGGTTGATGGTTTGTGTATGTGTGTGGTGACTGCACTGATGGTGAGGGTTGCTGGTTGTGTATGTGTGTGGTGACTGGCTGATGGTGAGGGTGATGGTTGTGTATGTGTGGTGAACTGGCACTGATGGTGAGGGTGATGGTTGTGTATGTGTGGTGACTGCACTTGCAGATGTGTGAGGGTGATGGTTGTGTATGTGTTGTGGTGACTGCACTGATGGTGATGGTGATGGTTGTGTATGTGTGTGGTGACTGCACTGATGGTGATGGTGATGGTTGTGTATGTGGGTGTGGTGACTGCCTGATGGTGGGGTGATGGTTGTGTATGTGTGGTGACTGGGCTGATGGTGATGTGTGTGTATGTGTGTGGTGGACTGCGCTGCTGGTGGGTGAGGGTGATGGTTGTGTATGGTGTGATGGTGACTGCATCTGATGGTGGTGGTGATGGTATGTGTGTGTGTGGTGACTGTGTGAGGGTGATGGTTGTGTATGTGTGTGGTGACTCACTGATGGTGAGGGTGATGGTTGTGTATGTGGTGTGGTGACTGCACTGGTGATGGTGAGGGTGGTGGAGATGGTTTGTGTATGGTTGTGGCTGCTGATGGTGTGATGGTGATGGTGTGTATGTGTGTGGGTGACTGCACTGATGGTGAGGGGATGGTTGTGTAGTGTGTGGTGTGACTGCACTGATGGTGAGGGGGTGATGGGTTGTGTATGTGTGTGGTGACTGCACTGATGGTGAGGGTGATGGTTGTGTATGTGTGTGGTGACTGCACTGATGGTGGAGGGTGATGGTTGGTGTATGTGTGGTGGTGACCTGCGCTGATGGTGAGGGTGATGGTGTTGTGTATGTGTGTGGTGACTGCCTGATGGTGAGGGTGATGGTTGTGTATGTGTGTGGGACTGTGTGATGGTGATGGGTGATGGTCATGTGTATGTGTGTGGTGACTGCGCTGATGGTGATGGGTGATGGTGTGGTATGGGTGTTTGGTGACTGCACTGATGGTGAGGGTGATGGTTGTGTATGTGTGTGGTGGACTGCGCTGATGGCTGAGGGTGATGGTTGTGTATGTGTGTGTGAACTGTACTGATGGTGAGGGTGATGGTTGTGTATGTGTGTGGTGACTGCCCTGATGGTGAGGGTGATGGTTGTGTATGTGTGGGTGGTGTGACTGCACTGATGGTGATGGGTGAGGTTGTGTATGTGTGTGGTGACTGCGCTGATGGTGATGTGTGTATGGTGTGTGTGTATGTGATGTTGTGTATGTGTGGTGACTGCACTGATGGTGAGGGTGATGGTTGTGTAGGTGTGTGGGTGACTGCACTGAATGGTGAGGTGATGGTTGTGTATGTGTGTGGTGACTTCACTGATGGTGAGGGGGATGGTTGTGTATGTGTGTGGTGACTGCACTGATGGTGAGGGTGATGGTTGTGTATGTGTGTGTGGACTGCCTGATGGTGAGGGTGATGGTTGTGTATGTGTGTGGTGACTGCCTGATGGTGAGGGTGATGGTTGTGTATGTGTGGTGGTGACTGCACTGATGGTGAGGTTGGATGGTATGGTGTAGGTGTGTGGTGACTGCGCTTATGGTGAGGGTGATGGTTTGTGTATGTGGTGCTGGAAAAAGAGCCTGACCTGCCCCACTTTGATAGCGTGAAGGTGATAAAAAAAGGTTGTGTATGTGTGTGGTGGACTGCACTGGATGGGTGAAAGGGTGATGGTTTTGGTTGTATGTGTGTGGTCTTGCGGACTGCACTGGGAATGGTGGAGGGGTGATGGGTTGTGTATGTGTCGTTTGCCTGCACTAGGCGAGAACAGGGATTTCTATGCGGGGATCGATGGTGATGTTGAGGGTGATGGTTGTGTATGTTGTTGTAGGTGGACTTGGCACTGATGGTGGAGGGTGATAGGGATTGGGTGTATGGTGATGTGCGATGGGACTGGCTCACGGAGGGGTGTAATGGGGGTTGCTGGTATTCGTTGTCGTTTAGGTGTGGTGGACTGCCCCCTGATGGTTCGGGCAGGGGTGATTGGTTTGGTTGTATGTGTGGGGTGGTTGGAAACTGCCCACTGGATGGTGAGGGTGGATGGTTGTGGAGGGTGTGGTGGGGTGACATGCCACATGATGGTGAGGTGGATGGGTTGTGTCTGGGTGTGGTGACTGGACGCTGATGGTGGAGGGTGGGATTTGGTGTGTAATGTGGTGATGGTTGGACCCTTTTGGACACTGTCGAATGGTGGGGAGGAGGGGTTGGAATGGGTGTGGTCAAATGGTGGTGGTGGTGTAACTGCAACTGACCGTTGGTGATGGTGTGATGGTTTGGTTGTATGGGGTGTTGTGGCGGGAATGCACTGATGGTGATTGGTGAGGGTGGATGGTTCGTGTATGTGTGGTGGGTTGACTGGCGCTGATGGTGATGGTGATGGTTGTGTAGGTATGTGGTTGTGGGGGACTTGGCGACAAACTTATGGTGAAGGGGGGGTGATGTGTTGTGATAATGTGTGTGGTGGGGGACTTGCCACATGATGGTGAGAGGGGGGATTGATGGTGGTTGTATTGGTGTGTGGTGGTGACTGCAACTGATTGGTGGGAGGGTGTGAGGTGTTGTTATTTGGGGTGATGGTTGGGGTGTGTGGTGACAGCCCCTGCACTCAGGATGGTAAAGGGTTAGGGTTGGGTTGTTAGTGTGTGTGGGTGCCTGCACTGAACTGGTGAGGTGATGGTGGTGTATGAGTGTGGGTGACCATGGCCACTATTGCGTTGGAGGGTGATGGTTGTGCTGGTTCGGTGTCGGTGACTTGCCTACTGCGGTGAAGGGGGGTGGATGGGTGTGTATTTTGGTGTGGTTTGGGGGGGAAGGGGTCATGATGTTGAGGGTTGGATGGTTGTGTATGTGTTGTGGTCGGGGGGGGGAACCTGCCCAATCGATGGGTTGAGGGTGATGGGTTGTTGGTGTGTGTGTTGCTGGTGACTGCACGGCTTGGCCGATGGGTGAGGGTGCAGGTTGTGTAGTGTTGGTCCCTCCGGACTGCAGTGATCGGTGGGAGTGGGAGGGGACAGTTGGTTGGTGTAGGTGTGTGGTGGGACTGCATGAGGGGTGCGGGTTGATGGTTTGGTCGGTATGTGTGGGTGGTGGGGACCTGCAAAAATGATGGGTGAGGGTTGATGGTTGTGTATGTGTGTGGTGGTTGGACTGCCCGCTGATTGGTCGGACGCGGGGGTGATGGTTTGTGAGCTATGTGTGTTGTAGGTGACTGCGGCTGATGGGGAGGGTTTTGGTGGCTGGGGTTGCTATGTGTTTGGTGCACCGTTTCCTGATGGTGGGAGGGTTGATTTGTTGGGTTGATGGTTGTTGTTATTGTATGGGTTGGTGGTGTGGTGGGCGACTGCAAAATGGAGGGGTGATGGTTGTCACGTAAACATCTTGTGTTTTGTGGTGGACTGCCCAATGATTGGTGGGGGAGGGGTGCTGGTTGGGGTTATGTGTGTGGTGACTGCAAACTGATGACTGGTGAGGGGTTTGGTGCGGGTTGTGTATGTGTGTGGTTGGGTGACTTATGCAATCTGATTGGTGGGAGGGGTTGATGGTGGTTGTATTTGTGGTGTGGTGGGGACTGCACTGATGGTTGGGAGGGTGGTAGGTGCGGGTGTGTTATGTGTGTGTGTGACTGGGAATGATGGGTGAGGGTTGATGGGTGTTGTAACTGTGTGGGTGGTGGGGACTGCCACTGAGGGGGTGACGGGGGGGTGGATGGTTGGTGTATGGGGTGTGGGGACTGGGCACTGTGAAGGTGCGGGCTGATGGGGTTGTGTATGGGGGGTCAGGTGACTGGCCACTGATGGTGAGCGGGGTGGAGGGTTGGTGGACGGTGTGTGGTGGGGGGGACTGCACTGACCCACGTGATGAGTGGGGCGTTGATGGTTGATGTGTATGTGTTGGTTGGTGTGGGGACTGCGCAAAACTGGATGGTGATGGTGATTGGTTGTGTAGGTGGTTGTGGTGACTGTGCAGATGGTGGGGGTGGATGGTTGTGTATTTGTGTGTGTGGTGGGGGGACTGCCACTGATGGGTGGAGGGGTGATGAGTTTGGTTGTATGTGTGTGGTGGACTGCGCTGATGGTGGCGGGTTGATGGTTGTGTATGTGTGTGGGGTTGGGGGGGACTGGCCACTGGATTGGTTGAGGGGTGATGGTGGTGACTGCACTGATGTGTGTTGTGTTTGTGTTGGTGGTGGGGGAACTGCACTGATGAGGGATGGTGATGGTTGTGTATTGTGTTTGGTGACTTGCCCCCAATGATGGTGAGGGGTGCATGGGTTGTGTAGTTGTGGGTGGTGGGACTGCCAAAATTGGATGGTGGGGAGGGTGATGGTTGTGGAATGTGTGTGGTGGGGTGGGACTGCGCCCATGATGGTGAT